>CM076739.1:4081362-4201362 GCA_038501795.1 Pseudopleuronectes americanus | reverse complement strand
CCCGAGAAAAAAAAACATTAAAAACAGTCCCACCCGTGCACGGGGAGAGAAAAGAAAAAAGGAGGGAAAGTGCCATGAGTGGTTGACAGTCGGTGCATGTTGGTTGTTTTTTTTTCTTCCCAAGCAGGGAGACATAATCACACAAATAAGACATCAAAGATAGATTGAGAGTTAAAATATGCAGCTGGAAATTATTCAGATTGCTTTGGGATGGCAGGGAGAAAAATATTCCCTCAAAGTGTCCGACTGGATGAGATCAAAACTGTGCGATACCGTGAGACACGAGTGAGAGGGAGGCATTCAGACATGTCCGTGTTTTTTCTCTTTTTGGTTTCAGGGGCCTTGGCAGCTCCAGTATTTCATGTCGTGGTTCCCTTGACTGGAGGGGAATCCCTTTTTTCTCCCCCTCTTGTTTTTCTGGTCACTGGCATGCAGCTCGCCAGTATGTCGCCTCACAATGTGAACTCTCGTGCCCTGCAGGTTGGCAGAGAGAAGCGACACACACACACGCACACACACAGACACACACACACAAACTGGCTGCTGCCTGCGAGTCACAGCCAAATGCTGCACCTGCGTCATGTTTGCTGGCTCCACCTGTACAGTAAATCCTGCAAAGATCTAACCTCAAAACACAAACACACGCTCGCTCCAACAGAGCACGTCACGCTCTCGCATCATGGAAATGTGTTTTTTAACAAAGTAATAATGGTTGAGGAGGAAAGAAGGAGTCATTCCTCCACTGGTTCATCATATTCTGCCTGTTTGAATCCAAAGTGTTTAAGTCACCTCAGGTAATTCTGATCTTCAGACATATTTGTGGCGATCATAAAGTAACGTAAAACCCATAAAGTCTTCTGCTGTTTAATGTAAAAACCTTCACCTTTGTGCGATGAAAAATGCTTTATAAATAAAAAAAATGTATTGTTATTAAACTGATTATTAATCTGTAGCTAAATAAAAATGAGAAAATTAAAAAAAACAAACATTTAAGTGGTAAATCCTGAGGTGATTTGGCAATAATTCAATACTGGCCAATAACATTTTAAATCTTCCTCAATATGTTCTGTTTTCAAACCTTCTGTTGCTCCGTCATCAGCTGAACTATACAAAGACGGATTATTAAGATCAATATTACTTACATTATTATTGATTTGTAATCAAACTAAATTAGTGTCTGGAATTTGTTTGAGCATTTAAATTCAAAATGTTCAATTTATAGGATTCTGATATTCTGTTATGAGCTGCATTTTATGCTACAGAAAACTATATAACGTTTATTGTTAATATTGATAATTATTATTCTTATTACGTCAACAAAGAGAATGAGATGTGCACATTTTTGAGTGATGTTTGTTTTGCTGGCTTTCAAATTTGAATTATTAATGAGATTTTCTACACACAAAACAAATGGATGTGGTTTCCAGTTATATATTAGTATGTAATCAAATGGCATCATAGTTTCCATACTGATGGCAGATGACCAGACGTGAATATCCTGTTTCTACAGCTCATCTTTCCAGAGTGAGGGGCGAAGCTTGGTGCCTCAGAAACAACAACACGCTGTAAAAAAAAGAAAAAAACGCTGAAGCGAGTTCAGGGACGTTAAGGGACAGAAAGTTTCTCTTTGTCTGAAAGCTCTGAAATGTGCCACAGAAAGCCGAGATCCAAAGCGCGGCCCATCTCGCCTAATTAACACTTTGAAAAGATAAAAGCAGTTTATTAAATCAATCAGGAAGATGGTTGTTTGTGAATCCCAGCAGATAAGGACATTTGCATATTAACTTTGCGGTTCTAACCTACATTTGAGCATCTTCTGAGATTGTGGCCGGCCTCAATGTAAATATTTTTCCCCCCTCACTGCTACTGTACAACGGTTTAAAGTTTCATCGCCCGGATCCTCTGGTGGATTTTCAACTCATTAAAAAATCAAGAGATGGATAAATAAGCAAACATATAACGTAAACAGACAAACAAATGAATAAACGAACATGGATAGCATGGCACTGGAGAGGCTTTTGCCCAAATTTGTGGCACAGACGGAGCAAAACAATCTGGATTTTAACTTGCTGTTAGATATTCCCAGTTCAGAACTGGGCTGTAAATTAACATGAAGGAAACAAATAGGCTTTAAAAGAGTATTATATGTGCCCTGCAGTTAATCTGGCACATACTAAAGAGCTGGTTCAATGTGTTCTGCCAGAAATTAACTTCCATGTGAATCATGTGTTTTCTGGATAATTTGACTAAGTGAATTTTGACTGCATTTGTTTATTATAATAAAAAAACACTGCACTGTTATAGAA
The DNA here is from genome assembly GCA_038501795.1 of Pseudopleuronectes americanus. Taxonomy (NCBI): domain Eukaryota; kingdom Metazoa; phylum Chordata; class Actinopteri; order Pleuronectiformes; family Pleuronectidae; genus Pseudopleuronectes; species Pseudopleuronectes americanus. The sequence continues at coordinate 4,199,056 of CM076739.1, read as the reverse complement.
GTTATTTAAACTCACTGTGAATTATAAGTAAATACTCTGCAGCCACAAATACGCACTATGCTACAAATGTGGATTTAATCACCTCCGAAACTAGTCCCAATTAAATGCTATAGAAAAAAGCCATAAAAAATTGTATAAATATACTTGTGGGACATTTTTTAAAGATTTCCATCTGTAGAAAACAACTGCACAGGGGCCTTGGGGCGATGCAACAGGGTAGGCGAAGCAGGCAATATCCTAGGGGCCCTGAGCTGAGAAGGGCCCCTCATTAATATTACATTAGACCACAGCAACAACACTCTTGTAAGAAACCCTCAGAAAAGTTCTAAGATTGGCGATGGACAGCAGACATTATGAAACAGTTTTGAAGTTTGGTTCATGACTAAAGCGTGTATCATGTTTTTCTTGGGGGTGTGTTTGTAGGTTTCCACTTCAACTTTGCTGTTATTTATGTGTGAGCACAGTTTGTACTATTTGAATGATTTAATTCGGTATAACTTGTTTCACAGACAAAATAGAGTTGCCATAAGAACAATTAAGAGACTAGAGCAGCTCAATAACTCCACCAAGTCTAAGGCCCTATCTCACCAAGATGAGAAAAAAAAATCATATATAGACCCCAAACCTGGATTCTGTCCATTTAAGGGGATCTTCTACTAAATGCAACGGTTTCTTCAAAAATGTAATTATTTCTTAAGTTTATGATTAATCCTGCTGACTACTGGCTTTGGAATATTTGTCCTAAACATGTCAAAATGTCAATTTCAAGTTTCTCGTGTGCGGTCAACCCCTTCCCCCTGTTACAGTTACAGCCACAACACCAGAGCATCAGTTGTGGGACAGAGCGCCACAAAGAAATCAAAGTTTGCAGATATTGACCGGCTTCTCATACAAGACACGGAGGAAGAAAGAAACACCGGATCAATATAAGTCGTCACTAATCCTGGTACCTACACAACAGGGTCATTGTGTTTGGATGGGTGGGCCGCGGCTTTGGAGGAAATCACCCAACACAAAAGAGTTCCTGTCGCCCATTCTCCGCCCCGAGAAAGGGTCGCACGCCGCCGACCCGACTGCCGGCCGCGCCACTCGATACTCGACTTACTGATGTGATGAAAGGCCGGGGATGACCCTAACGCTCGCGAACCCCTCGGCTCTAATCAGTCCAATCTGCATTCGTGTGGACAAGAGGTGCAGATCTGAGAGCAGCTATCATCGTCTCATCTCCGGCAGAGAATAGGTGAAGCGGTACTACGCTTGGAGAATGGAGGAGAAGAAAAAAAAAGAAAAGGGAAGTTACTGTAACGACTCCAATGGCTTTTAATTGCAGAGGCTTGGATATCAGTTCAAAACCCGTTCGCTTCATGCTTGGGAACACAGTGCCACGGTGCCTGGGCCCTCACCCAACACTTGTTTTATCTGCTTGGAGATTGAACTCACTTCACAGTGAAGAGAGGCCAATTAGGGTGCAAAAGGATTAAAAACAGGGGAGAGGAGCTTTCCCGTTGCTCCACTTTTGTAGCGGAGGACAGGCTATAGGATGAATGTACAAGAGGGGAAACAAAGCTCAGCAGTTTATGATCCTGAAATTAAAGAGGAAAAGGTTATTTCCTGCCAGTCGTTTCCCCCGGAGAGGAAGAAAGTCCACCTTGTATTCCTGGTGGATGTCATTAATCTGTGATATTCACAGGCACTTATTCTGTCTTTCGGGGCTTGAGTGAAGCGTTTGGGGTTGAAACGCTTTCCCCCTCCGCCTACTTTGTCTACTTCTTATCACATTAGTGAAGTACCACATCTGTAAAATCAACATTTAGAGTAGATCAAAGTGCTGGACTTGCAGATTGGGACCACGTGGACTTTGACAGGATGGACAAAATGACCCCAGAGTACCAACTGAGTGATTCTTACCTTTCCAATGCTAAACTAAACAAGGCCCAGAAAGAACTCATTAAATGTTGCCTTTCGTTTTTACTGATTTCCCAGGTATTCAAGGACCTCACTGAAGAAAATGTTTCCTTTTGTTATTGCAAATATAATAATTCTGTATAGCTGTTAAAGTTATTGCAGAAAAACATCAGCGCTTTGCTTTTTATTTCTTTTAAATATAGGACGGGAATCTGTGTCGAATCTGCAGGCGAGCTCATTTATCCCTCTCTGAACTTCCTCTTATAAAATGATTACCAATCTCTGGCGGTGGCTCACCTCGGATGCACCGTCCCCTTGGAGATGTCCGAGGGATGCTATTAACCAGGGAGAGGACTGGGGGGGTGGAGGAGGAGGAGGAGGAGGAGGAGGGGAGGTGTAAAGGGGAGGGAGGACGGGCTTCCCCCAGCGAGGGCCCCCGTCTTTAACATAAGTGGAGATGAGCGCAACCGGATGGCGGAGGCGAGGGGAGGGGGGGGGGTGGGGAGGCGGGTTCCCCAGGAACAGTGGAGAGCGGCGGGAAATCGATGCGTTGTTTGTTTATTGGTCTGACCCCCGAACCTCTGCAGCTCTACATCTGTCAACCCCCCCCCTCCTCGCTCCTCCTTTCCTTTTTTTCCTCTCCTCTTGTTTATTTTATTGGACCTTCACAATAATGGCAGGTGTGCAGGGATAGGTTGAGCAATATTATTACAGTAACTGGTCGTTTGTGACATTTCCTGTCACCACAGGGTGAATGATTTTCTGTTTATGTCGGGTACTAGCCCACGAAATTCTAAAGAATCCTGGTTTTATTACACAGGATTTTTTTATAGGGGAACATTTGATGACAACAGTCACTGATAGAAACTCAATCATGAAGCAAATCAAAGAAATAGGATATCACACTATTTAATAGGTGATAAACTGAGCATGAAAAACACGGATGTGAAGGGGATCGGCTCAGCTTTTGTCTGAATGCTGGATATCTCTATTTGGAGGTCAAATCTTTGCAGTTCTCTTCATTGATGTCGGAAGAAAGAGAGAAAAAGGGAGAAACAGAGAAGACCTTCCTTTCACTTCTGCAAACGGAGGGAAACAAAACTTCCAAGAAGCAGATATCGGCGCTGAAAAAGGTCACCCGGATCCTTCCACTCTTAGTGATGCTAATGGGGCCTAATTTGAAATGGAATTTTATTCACATCTTGAAATCCGACGATGAGATTTCATTCAGATGTAGCAGTCACTTTTTACTTGCTTTAATGATAAGTAGGTCCGAATGCAGGGAGAGGAGAGAAAGAGGGGAAGAAGATCCCCAAGGTGCTTTGACTCTGTTCTTTTATTAATGACTTGAGCCCTTTTGTGACCGCCACAGAATCGTTTGATGAATCATTATCGAGGAGAAAATCATCACGACTGATCATATTAAGTGCAGTTGTTTTGCAAGGCCCCTTCTCTCTCGTCCATTGTGAATTATTGTCATTATCATTAGCATGAAATGAATTCTGGCCCCTTTCAAAAGGGGAACTGCTGCTGCGAGTTAATGTATATTCATCCGTTGTCAGGCCACAGGCTTGTTTTATCTGTTATTGTGTCGCCGCCCGTGCGCCGCTTCTTGAACCCGCCGCCTGATAAGTGCGCCTCGGCAAACATCAACCTTGTTTACATTAATGTCTGCAGACTGTTGCAGGTCGACTCGTGATCCATATCAATCCTGAGCTGGTATATCAATCCTGCAGACGAGACATCAACGAGGGCCCCCGATCTGTATTAGAGCCACATAAACAATAGATTTCTGTGTGTGTACTGCCACTGAGGGCGTAATAGAGCTTTATTTACTCCCATTTCTAACACGGCGTCGTGTAACTGGCTGCGCGGTGAGTTCAGGGGCTTTTTTCCGATTCCTCTCTGTTGGTTTTATCGTCACTCCGGCGGTAATGTGTCTGGTCTCCTGGCATCGGGGACGTTTGGGGGACACGCAGCCGAATCGAGAAGCAGCATCTGCAGCCTGCTGAGCGAACGGGGGGGCCCCCCCTCCAGCGCTACCTGAGTCCTGGGCTGGGGCCCGTCGCCACGAGCTGGGGAGTGGGCGGTTAGAGATGAGGGTGGGGGGTGTGGGGGGGGGGAGCGACCGCCATCCCCATGATCTGATTTATCCTCAGGCCGGAGACTACAAATGAGTACAGACAGCTTTTTCATAGCCAAAAGACACATTTGCATCTATGCGTGTGTTGGTGTGTGTGTGTGTGTGTGTGTGTGTGTGTGTGTGTGTGTGTGATAGGGAGGTGGAGGTTGTGGGGGTGTCATTCAATAGAGTGTAGTTTCATAAACAGCTCAGTTTCAGTTATGAAAGGCTTCCACAGAACCACACAATTACTGCATGTGTGAATATATAGTTATGTTGCTTTTTTCTTCAGTTATTTATGTTTCCAATAAACAAAATGCTGCAAAGTCACTGACATAATTACATTTTTCATTAAAAGGCCTGTATGTTTTAACAGGAATCACTAAATGCTTTAAATTGTTATTTTACAGTTGTACTATAGGTGTTTAATGATTATGGCTTAATGTTAAACCTCATACGTGTGTACCTCTAAAGTGAGGAGCTCATTGTATTCGTATTATCTTAATAAAAAACTACTTTATTGTAGCAAAAGTCTATTTAGTCATTTCCTGGACTTCATTACATGTCTGACAAAAGCTTATTCAGGAAAAACAGTGGAAACACAGATCCTATTCGTCCAGAACCAAATGAATCACTATTAGCGGTTGATTACGATAACTGAGTGCGTATCTTCTGTTTGATCGTCCCAGAACTTCAGGGAAAGGTGACTCTTTCTCTCTCTCTCTCTCTTTCTCGCACTAACACAAACTCACACACGCACTTAGACACACCCACACACAAAGAGTCACCGGACACATCTGTAAACTCAGACTGTGAATAAACAACAGGATTTATTCAAACAGCGTATGTTCAGGAACAATTCAGTTTCAAGCTTTTTGATTCTTATAAACAGTCGATCATTATATCGGTGATCACGTCATCCTGTTTCCACTGAAATAACATTTCAACCTGTGACGAATAGAAAGACTTGAAACAGATATTATCTATGTGTTAAAACAACACAGATTAAAGAAGTGTGCGGTAAGTACGTGAAGCTCGGCTCCTAAAATACACCATGTTCATAATCATGTTTTTTGTAATCTCTGACAAAACAGTCGATTTCCAAAATATCTATTTAAAAGGTGTTTCTTTTCTTCTGTTTTATAAAATGTTAAGAGTTTTGCTTATTGTCTTCTTCCAGAAATTATCCATTATAATTCTGCTGATTCCTGTGAACTTCTCGACCCTGTTCCCAAACGTAAAGAAACCCAGAAGTGGCGTCCGGCTGCAGACCTGAGCGCCATGAACTTTTGCGGCAATTATTCTGCACTCGGGTCAGCTCTGGACAATATGTTAGCCATCTGCTGGCATCTGTGCTTTCTCCCACTAATAGACTGAACCCCCCCACCTTCCCTGCACACCGCCTCGCACCCCCCAACTGCACCGGACCACCATAACCACCACAGCCCCTGGAGCTAGCCGAGACGGGGGTGAAGCGCTAAGCAGGTCACATGTTGTCTTTCAGCCATATTTGGGTCAGGCCTTTGGCACTGGATGAGGGGAAGCTTAATGCACGGAGGCAATGGGTTATAATCCTCCCTCCAACACACACACATGCACTGTGTGTTGCCCCCCAAACACACACACATACAAACACACACACGTAGATGAATAAACAGACGTACACGCCCTGCACTCCTATGACTTCCCCGGATGCCATTTTGCCTCGGAGGGCGTGAAATTCCTAATTTTCCCTGATATGATCCTAATTTCAGAGTTCATCTAATTTCCCAGAAAGGTGGCGAATGCTTGAAATTCAAACTTCGGCTTCCCGGGGTTGTATATCGGCACGGAGAAAAAAGCCAACAGCAGCTTCGGAGGAACATATGTTGCACGGAGCATATGTTCGGAGCATATGTTTAATGCCAGAGGAAAGAGGCCCAGCACATGTCGACGATCACAGGTAGATGAGATCTTAAATACGGGGAAAAGAGACAGTTGACAGGGAAACGAGAGCAAGAAGAATGCTCTGTGTTAAAGAGGGTTTAAAAAGTAGGAACTTTTCCTGAGCTGTGGGGCCAAACTGATATTTGGGGAAATGTATGCAAAACCAGGCCGTCAAATTTGCTCCTTCCATTAAGATTAGGACCTGGCATATATATATATATATATATATATCTTGGTGGCCTTGGTGGAAATTGTGTCAATTTAATACAAAAAGTCACAAAATATGGGGAAAAAATACAACTTTCTTTTATCCGGAATTCATTAGGAGGAAACTCAGGGCGTCATCTTTTTTACATTTTTCCCCAGTGGCGTGTGAAGTTCCGGGGCAAGAGGCTGAGTGCGCGGGTATGAAATGTGATCAAATTTCAAATACATTCACAGTCGTGGCAATTTGTACATTTGCATCAGAGTTGCAGTGGACGTCTGACTTTAAATGGGATGAGATTGGACACGTTTGCCGCGGCGTGTTTTTTTCGGCCTCCTCATCAGCGCCGCTTGGCTCCTGCCCTCAAAGAAACGGCGTCTGATGAAGAAAAAACACTTAAAGTCCCCCCCAAAAAATCATAATTAGATGATGTGATGAAAGGAGCGGATGGCACACATCGGCAGACAAAATGAAACCAGCCCGGTGGAACGTTTAAAAATCACACAAACAAGAGGCGACGCGAGGGTGAGAAGCCCGAAAAGGTCACGGGACCAGGAGAAGAGGTTGGACGCCGGCCATCCGTGCCGCCACGGTGGTTTTCATGTCGGTCTGTAACTTTCATCACCGGCTCCCAGACGTTCATACCTCCCCGTCCAGCAGGCTGCCGGCTTTAAAGACTTTCCACCGTGAAGAGTGAGACATTTATGATTTCTTGAGCGGTGACACATTTGCACTTTTCTCCTTCCTCCTTGCAATCACACTAATTGCTTTCACATATGACTCTTGGCGCACTTTACCGCACAGAACAACTTTAGTGAGATCCTTATCTGACAGGGCAGTCAGACGGGCGTCAGATTTGGCTTTTTGAAGCACCGGCATTATGACTTCATTGTGATTAGAGCTGCAGCGAGAGTCTTCAAAGGCACCAATAGGAAAAAGAACTTAAGGGACAGATGCAGCCTTCAAAAGGAACTTGTGAGGGTGATAAATTAAAGGTTAAATCCGAATAAACACGCAGAGAACCGTGGTTAATGCAGATACTTCCACACGGGACACTCACAGACCAGTTTGATCAGCATGATGGGAATCATGTGCTGTGGGCCAACTCAGTTACACACCAGAGGCACTGTAGAAGACTGGCTTGTGCTCCTGAGTGAAGGTTGTGGTTTTAAACTCTTCTTTATGAACAGAAATAACATATTAGAAATAAAACAGAGGTATTTATTGGACTTTTATTATATTTATATACTTTTAAATCCTTTTGTAATAATCGTTGATGTTGTTTTATCGCCAAAGTCCCAGTCAGACCTCAGAAAAAGTTCAGAAAACCCTTTATACTTCATCTGCAGGTGGTTAACAAGGCATCTGATGTTATCTGTAAATAATGTTTCCCTCCAGTGACGACACTGAGGTGAAACACACACACACACAGGATCACTTTGCGTCAATTGATTAACACAATCCGACTCCCACTGAATGCACCGTACCGCGCCACTGAGGAGGAACAAGTATTCAAGGTGATGATCTGAGGTGTTAACGTGATGATTGCGTGCTGATATTCTGAGGCTCTAATGTATTTTAATGCTGGGAGATGGCACAGTGGTGAATCCTGCTTCACAGGACAGCGGGGAGTCAGGTGTCTGAGTTTTATTTTAGATCTACTGGTTTGGGTGTATATGAAGTCAGACGACACGTCTCTGCTTTCTCCCACTATCCAGGAATCAAGCTAAATTAACCGTGCATATGAACGTAGCCATCTTTTACCCATGATGTCATTTGGAGCCAGGGTATCAGAGTCTTGCTGATACACGCACTCAACCAATCAGGAGTCAGTCTCAGCTCATTCATGACCTTATTTTTATAAGCATCAAGTAACTAAGTGACCAAACCAATCAGAAGCATATAGTCCCATAAATGGATTCAAGCAAAGGTCCTAAGAAGAATGCTTTATGTTTGATGTGTACAGGTATTTGAGAATTTTCAGAAAAATCTACAGCTGAGAAATAATGTGTGTGTTCCTCAGCCCCCTCTGTGCCGACATATCTGCATTCACAAGAAGTAGGAGAAGAGATGGTGGAAAGGCAAAGGCTGTGCATATCATCATCATCATCAAAAAAGAAAAAAGCTGCACTACGTGTCCAGGAAGTTCAAAAACTGCTCCCCTCCTCCTCCCACCTCCACCTCCTTCTCATTCCCCTCTCCTTAGCACATTCAAATGTGCAGGTTTGTTTTGGGGATAAAGTCCTCGGCTTTGATCAGCACTAATTAGACAGCCTCTGCTCTCGTTCGCTACCTATTAGGGCTGGCTGGTTATCGCCGTCCTAATCTCTGGCCGGTAGCCATGCAAGGGTGCTGTGCTCCTGAAGGAGCCCCCTCAAAGCTGTCTAAGGTGAGGAGGAAGCGTGATGAAAGGGCCGTCTCCTTTCAGCGCAGATCAATACGCTCCTCTCCTTTGCCTATGGGGATCAAGAGTTTGAAACACAAAGGGGGTTTTTGCATAAAGATCCAAACAATGGTTCACAAGACATTTTTTCTCCTCCGACTCTCTCGCTTTATGCTTTATACTTTCCGCCTTCACTTTTTTTTTCGCTTTCCCTTCAACTTTGCACTCCTGGAAGGAGAAGGAGTGGGACTCCTTAATGAAGCTGGAAATTTGGATTTTAAAAAGGTTCAACGTGCCCGCAGGAGGCAAACAACTACGGTTGCAGTCATTTTCTGTTTGAGCGTGTTTAGCCTTTACTTTCTCCACGGTAGAATATGTTGCTTCGGCTTCTCACATGTGAGGAAATCGCAGACTCGCAACAGTAAACAAATGTCGGCGCTGTGCGAGACGTGCATCGTACGTTGAGGTAAACACACGTATTGTTCTCCCATACTGTTTAATGCCCCGCAATAGAGATGGAAGCATTTAATCCTCAGCTATTTGTTTCATACTTCATGCATGCATGAGGAAAAGCCCAAATAGGAACTCGTAGTTTGTTTGGTCAGTTTAACCTAAACAACCCACAAGGAATTAAAAGACTTGTATAATCCACAGAGTTTACGGTTACAGCATTTCTGTCTATTTATGAGGAAGTAAAACACAGTGTTTAAAAATGCTTGATTGTTTGAAATGTGCACTAGAGATAAATGTGACCCGAGCACCTTTTTTCCATCCGACTAAGTCATGAATTCATCAACATCTACACACATTCTGTTGGTGGGACACACCGAAATTTAAATTAAAATGATGCTTTGCTTTTGATGTATTCTGAAAATTGCTCAACAAAGAAGATATTTGTAAAGATGCCCTAATCAATAAAGTGCATCTGCAATGGAAAGAGATAAGTCCATCAAGTATTCATTGTTTATAGCGAACTTTCACTATATTCGACAAGACAAGTTAGGGACTAGCTACCAAAACAGTTCAAACTGAGTGAATACAGGAGGATACAAGTAATCATGCACCAAGTCAGAATATGTTTGTTGTTTGCTGTGTTCCCTGAGTGGCAAAAAGATAAATTCATGCAGCTTTAAGGTTATTTGTTTTGTTTTGACCCTTTTTCTCCCACTTTAGGTGAAAGATGAATCTATCAACTTGTATTTAGTTTTACATGATACAAAGTGTCTCTTTAACATGATTGTTTATCGATGAAACAATCAATCAAGTTGTAACCCACTTTTATATGGAAAATGTTAATAAACTGTATATTTATCCTGTATATATATATATATAGTGCTTCTCCTCTCTTATCAACCACTCAGGGTGCTTTTCAATGCATGTCGGATTCACACACACATTCATGCAGTGCTGCTCTTTGCAGATATTTCTATCACACACCGCACACACACTGTCTGCACGGCCGTAAGGGGCAATTTGGAATTCAGCATCTTGCTCAAGGACACTTCGGAGAGCCGACTTGAGGTGCTGGGGATCAAACCCCCGACCTCCTGGCTATAAGACAATCTGCTCTCCCCTCCTGAGCCACGGGAGGTTAAAGAAGTATTTCACGGAATTATCAGCGCATGTGTTTAGAGGCTGCCTGTCAAATGGGGCTTCTGAAGGTTTCCTGGTTTTATCTGAGAAGGTGTTTAATTGAAGCAGAAAGAAGCAGAGACATGATGTGGTCTAATATTCACCTATGTGCCGTCTTTCTGATTTCCCTACCGCTGGAGAGATTAGTCACTTCAATCCGTCCTCCACTGTTTTCAGCATGATTATGTGACCCCCTTTTTGCAAGTAATTTCCCCTGGATTAGAAAAACAATCAATCCAATCAAGACTCAGAGAGAAGGGGGGAGGGAGGGAAGAAGGAGATTTGAGAGCAAAATCTCTCCAGAAGTTGTTGGGCGTTGCCAGTAAAAAAGAAAAGGAGCAATCTAGAGGGCCCGGCGTATATTTTTCCTCTCAAGTAATTCATTTATGTCTTCAGAAACCAGAGTTACTGTGCCTTTGTTGTACTTTAGAAAGCTTAGCCGCGCTCTGTGAAGAGACGCAATGAGAGCACTTTAGAGAGAGCTACAAAGGCAACGGACGGGTGGAGGAAGAAAGAGAAAGTGAATGGCACCGCTGATAAAGTTGAGCAAATTAAGTCATTGACCTGCGGTGGAGATTAATAGCAAACAAGGTGCCCCAGCTTCACAAGTAATGAATATTTTTCAAACAGCGTGCAGGGGGAGTAGGGGTAGGGGGGTGTGGGGGAGGAGATAGCGCTAGCTTGATGCGGATGACATTGAAAGTTGCAGAGAACAGAAATATTCTGTCATTTTTCATTTGTATGCAAATTCGCCTGTTACACAAATTAACCCCTGAACCCCCGGTGTCAGTCCTCATCTAGGGTGGAAGCCGACCCCGCCAGGGCCCCGCGGCCGCCACCGGGCTTTAAAAACCACCCGGAACCAGAGGGAAGGTTACAAGTCGCAACTCCGCCCCCTTTTGTTTACTGCTCTGATTTGACGGGGAGATGACCCCACGAGGAGGGAATCTGAGACCAGGCGGTTGTGTTTGATCCCATCAGTGACTAATGGGTCCGAGAAAGCATCGCTCGAGGTGTCGATTAAAGAGCGGCTATTCTGCGATGTCTGATTAGAGTTCAACATGAGTTTTTTACGGTATGTACACTTGCTAAAAATCACAACTAGTCACATTTCCGCTACATAATAGGTCAGTTTCTCCACGTCTACTTCTGAAAAAGGATTTTCTGCCTGTGCATCACTTACCTTGACCCGCAGCTCCTCGCTCCTCGGTGTTTAGAGGTGGTCTCGGTGCTTCACTCTGCGGCGGCTGGGTTCACTGCATCTTCCTGCAAAATGGAGATCACTTCCCAGGGTCAGTCAAGAGGGCAGAATTAACTACGTAAGTGTAAATAAATAAATCTAGCCGGGATACTCAACCTCTCATCTTAAATTAGCGGAACAATCCAATTTAAAAGAAGTGTATTTCACATTTGGCCGATTATAGAGCAGGTGAAGTACAACCACAGCTAATCTGGGCTAAATGTTTCACTTTTAATCACACTGATTAATTCTGGCCCAAAACCCATAAATTGCCTTTATGAGTTTTATATATTTTTTTAACTATACTGTGTAAAGCCTGTCTGGATGTGCTGCTGTGTACAGTATATCAGGGCAAAGCAAAGAGTATTAGAAGGTCACAGATGGATAGAAGGTCAAGTATCGGTGAGTTATTGCAAAGCAGAAAGGGAGTGGGTGCTTTTCGCAGAGTTTATTGATCCATTAGGAATAAGGGTGCGTTCAGGTCTGCCGTGTTTTGTCTGGACCTTGAGATTCTAGTCTGCAGCAAAATAACAGGTTGGAAAGGGGATTTGGTTTGTTTGCAGCGTGGAAATACTTTTTGGGGGATAAATCTGACTTTTTAACCAATTGCAGGAAGTTGAGACATCATTAGACAACAGAGGAAGGAAAAGAAGAGGAAGCAGCTCATAGGATCTTCACCTTCGACAATAAGATGCTCGAAAGACAGGGACATCCACTTGATGCATTTAAACTTCCATAAAAGCATTGAATTGATTTTATTCATCAGTAAACTCTGCTTTTTACATCTATGTGTTTCGGTCCCTGTCCCTCGGTGGTGTCAGGAAAGGAGGAGGCCCTAAACAAATTTCACCATCTGCGGAAGAAGGTGGCAGCCGCGCGGTGATTGACCCCTTTAATTGATGCGGCTTTAATTATGATAATCGCCTGCCAGAGTTGCTGTTGTTTCTCTTTCCCCTCACAACCCCCCCGCCCACTCATCCCTCTTCCTCAGCGGTGTTCCACATCCAGGCAGCCACGATGTGCAGGTGCTGTACAGATGTTGTGTTGCCTCCCCTCGACGCTGTGCAATTTGTTAGCCACTAATCAGCAGCCACCTTTGCATCGCCGCGGTGACACACGCTGAAATTTGGAACTGGATGGAACGTTGATGTCACGGCGGCTTCGCTGGGAAACCTGTAAATGATGACTTCTGTTTCCAAAATGACAAACTGCTTCTCTCCGTCATGAATAACAGCCATTTCTCAGGAGCATCTGACACCGCGGTGAGAAATTGTTTGGAATAAAATGACACTTAGACAGACTATACTTCACACTGGGTTTCATACATAACCTTCCAAATTGGACTTTTGTCACTTTAGAGTACGATTGACATCACGTCTTTAAATTTCACATCTGAAATTCTGACATTAGATAGTGATTATACACTCATTTATATTGTGTACAACAAGACGGGAACTATTTATAATAAACTCATGATTTTTTTTAACCTAGATTCATCTTGTTTAATTTACGGGAACTGGAACTTCAGCTACATGTCCCCGAAGAGGATTCTGTACTTTTCGGTACAAAACTCTTTCAATTCTGTTTTCACTAAAACTTTTGCAGGAGTAGACCCCTCCCACAGCACGGTGGCAAAAGCAATGAGTAAAATGGGTTTAGACAAACAAACAAACACACACACACAGACACACACACACACACTGAGTGGCCACCAGTGGCTCTGCACTAAGTTTCCCTTCAAAGGATCCCCTCAGGATAGACTGTGCGCGAACATAATCCAAGGCCCCTTTGAAGTGCACACTTGAAATGTCTTTTGGCTCGGCTGCTGCGAGTGGCATCTCAGCCCTTTGGGTTATTGGAGAGGGGAAGCGCTCCTCGGCCGGCTCGGGGTGGAGAGGCAGCACCTGGTGGTCCCTGCTGCCTCTCCTCGCCACATTTCACACATTTAAAGTACACTGGCTGCTCGTCTCTTCAGCCACACGCACGGCCACAGCCGAGAGGCCTTAACGGTGCACCGGTTTTCTGCTGGATAAAGCACGAGTACGTTTTGGAGGGGATTTTAATAAAGCCAGTGTGGCTTTGTCGCGCAGTGGAGTTGCACTTGTACACACATCTTTCTACAGGCGGAGCTGCTCTGAGGGCAGAGGCACGCCTAATCTCATTGGCCGGGTTAAACAGATGGGCGGCGTCGGGGATGCACAGTTTTTAACGGAAGAGCAACATTAGACACACGTATAAGAAAAGTCAAGAAGTGAACTTGTCAGCACACTGTCCCAAAGTTGGTCAAGTAACATGTGATGCTACTTTGGAATAGAGAAGAAGAGTGGCTGAAGTTACATATTATACATTTAAGGACCCGCGGATTCAATTTGGTTTTCTATCAGTACGACTTATATTTTGAAAAGATATTTTAATGATTATAAATATGTTTGAATTTTTGCTCTTTCGATTTTCTATTGGTGTCGTCTGCTTCACAAACATGAATTCATCTGCTTTTAGAAAACAAAAAATCCATTTACTAACTTTGATCACTGCTCTTTTTTGGGGGGGAATTTAAAGCAGGAGCCAAAAGCCTGAACATGATTTGAATGAGAAATTTGTCAGACCTGAGCCAGAACGCTGCAAAGCTGTGAAAACTGAGACATGAGACGACTGCAAATGTCTAAAGATCGAGGTACCGGGTCTGATTCTGTTTATTTTGACGAATGATTGAACATCTCTTAACATACGTACAAGTTTGAGACGTCAGAATCTGTTCTATAACTATTGTGTGATGAGATTCAGCTGGAAAAACTCTATTGCAGATTGGAGGGATTCCTTCAGTCGCCTGCAATCACCCATAAAAAAGACATGTTGGTGTTTTAGAGGACGATACAGATGTCCTGCACACAGTCCCTTCTGTTCCGCGTCCATAAAACCGATCCGACACAGTGGACCTTTCTCCGAGGAGACAGCGCTCCTTGTAAACAGGGCAGAGCATTCACGCAGCTAAATCAGACGGAGCTTCACGGCTTTTACTGGAGCTCTTATTAAATTCATTTAAGAGATAGAGATGCTGCCGGAGAAGCTGAGGAGCGGCGACACCGTGTTTACGAGGTTGTTGGATGTTGGCGTCGCCCCGGCTCGTGTGTTCCGGCGTGGCGGTGAAGAGTCAAAGAGACAGGACATATGCTCTTCAATTTTTGGTCTTTTATATGAATGTTTTATAAACTCTAATACGCACAATCACTCTTCTGTCTTTTTGTGGTTGTACTGCAATTTTCCGGGGGGGCAGAGGACAGCTTTTTACATATTCATCGGAGGAATCGTTGCCTCTGTCAAAGACACCTCTGTCCGTTTGTTTGTGAGCATGATTATGCAAAATCCAATGAATGGATTTTCATGAAACTTGGCAGAAGGAAGGGACATGGGCCCAGAAAGAACCATTTAGATTATGGGGTGAATCCAGATCTGAGGGAGGATCTAGGAATTTCCCAGAGAATAAGAGATCATGTGTATTTAGTCGTAAATCAATAGTTTTATGTTTCAGCAATATTTTTAGAACCACGTCCAAATGAACTTGATGTTTTCGGTGCTGGCAACTTACTGGTGATTATGATAAGTAAACTGAATTTAAATTGAATATATGAGCAATAATTCATAAAGATACAATAAGAAATGATAATACTGTTTAATATTCTAACCTAAAAACAAACTACTTCAGTAACAGAAATAATCCTCTGTAGGTTATACCATCATCTGACCGGTGTGTGTGTGTTTGTGTGTGTGTGTGTGTCGGTGTTCTCACCATCCTAAGACTCCGCTTAGTAACCGTGAGTCTCCAGGAGGAAGTGAGTCGTGACCCCGAAGTCCATCATGGCGATGGAGGGATTGAGCTGAACGCTGGAGGCTGTAGAGATGATCGAGGAAGTCACTTTCATGCTTGGCTCCGCTTGGCTCTTTGAAAGAAAAAATAAATAAAAGCCCAGACTGGACGCAGGAAGAATGCTGAAAGACAAAAAGAAAAAAAAATAGAAAATGAGAGAAGGAAAACAAAGGAAAAAACGTTTTTCTCACCCAAAACTGCACTCACAACAAATTCAGCCATAAAGCAAACACAAATACACAATTACATTAGGCAATAGATGTTGTAGGTTGAAAACATTACGGAGGGACTCAATGGATGGATTACCAAATGGGCTCAAGCCCAGAGGCCGAAGCAGGAGCCACTGAGCTGAAGCCTCTGAAGAGACAGTTCTGGATATTTCCTGTTGGATAGTTTAAGAGCTCAGTCACAAATAAGAAAGCTTTATTGCCTCTGATTCCAATTTAAACCCTTTAATGTTGAGGTCACATTCCTACCCTTGTCTCTCGGCTAGTTTGTATGTATGTAAGCAAGATGATGCAGAAACTACCTTTTTATTGGACACTGGCCTGAAAGAGCCAATTAAAATTTTGGGTGTGGATCTGGACAAAGGGGCAGATTTAGGATTTTTTTTCAATCAATTTCTTTTAAAATTGTGAGGGAATAATTGATAAATCTTGGGTGTGCAATTTTGTGAGGATCCAAATAAAGAATTGACTGTTGGTCTTTAGCAGAGGTGTGTACTTCCATTCTAGAAACAGATCCCCAACATTATAAATATATCTGAAAATTGTGTTTTGTATGTTTATAACGTAATAGATCTGGTTTCATGAAACGGCAGCACTCTGTTGGGTATTTGTCTTTTTAGGCCATGCTGCAACCCCTTCAGATTGGATATTGAAGATTGTTTGTGTTCTGTGAGTATACATTTAGCAACAGGATAATATATAAAATAAATATTAACAAAAACCTGGACTTTAACAGCACAAAGCAGTCCAGATTCCTCACACACTGGTGAACTTCAGGGTGTCTTATCCCTTCATGCCGGTCAAAACCCTCCTAGCATTATATTTTTTGTAAGAGTAGGTGTCTCATTCTCTCCGAAAGGCGGATATCTGTGTTTGGAACAGAGCTCATGATGACATGTTTTCTAAATCCTCTGCCCACCCTCGACACAGTTTTGAGGGGAAGTCTGCACAGACGACAGAGAGGGAGAGAGAGAGCGAGTGTGGTCGAGGCAGCCGGTGGGAGCTTAGCAGAGTTTTTCTGCGAATGATCCTCGTCGACCGGCCAATCTGTTCAGACGGGGTCTCGGATTCACGCAGCCGGCGCGAGTAGTGACACCAACTGCTGCGGCAGAGAGGGAGCGCGAGCAGGAAGTCCTATGGCACGACGCCTGTCATGTGACTGGTCCTTGCTTGGTCCTAGTCCAGTCACATGCACCCCCAAAAAACCTGCTGCACTGCTGGGCACGAATGTCTCTCAGAGTTGAAGTCATAGTGATACTCAAATTCATACGCGGGTTCATGTTTTGGAAGGTAGAGTCATTAGAGCTGTAAATTAAGATGGACGACAATCAATGAAACATCATAATGTCATAACTACTAACATGGAGGAGGCAAGTGTTATGACCTGTACTGCAGCCGGCCACCAGGGGGCAGAGAAGATGATTCGGCGTCACATTTCAGTGAGCTCTGTGGTTAAGGCCATATACAGCAGAGCATCAGTTTAAAGAAGCATAAGTACATTAATACATGTTTCAAACAGACATGATGGCTGTTGAAATCACTAATCGTCGCAGGTCAAAGTTTTAACTCCTGTGAACTCTAATCGCAAATGATTTCGACTGAAGCCTTCACGCCCTGACGCCCCTCGTCCAGTCATTTGCACGGTGTTAAATGAAGACAGTGTCGGCTCCACAGAATCCATATGGAATGATAAAAAAAAGTAAATGATTCAGCACAGATAAGATTGTAGGACAACAAACGTAATTGCGTTTCGATGTCAAGCCTCTTTGCTCGGCTTTCATATCCCGGATCATTTGCCTGCATCGCTTTGGAACAGAACTTGTTTCAAACGGCTGCCTTTCTCTCCAGTATTGTGCTAATGCATTTAATTTAATGTTCTCAGACGCAGTAATTGGTATAATATTGCTCTATAATACATTGAAGGAAACCTTAGCATTAAGCACTAAATTGAAATTTTGAAGCGAACGGTGAAAACGACTGTGGGGGCAAAGAAACCCCATTAAATGTAATTTGTTCTGCATGGCTGTGGGGGTAATGGTTACCGAGACACTCCTTTATTAAGTCGAATAGGTAGTGAGGTAGCTTCGGATTTGCTCTCTCTCTCTCTTTTACACACACACAGGCACACACACAGACACACACAGACACACGGGCGGTATGCTGTCGAAACACTGTTAGTGGAGGTATTCAGCAAGGTGTAAGCTGCCGCCTGCTCTTATTCCAGCCACAAAAGGGATGTTAAGCAGCCACTGAATGGACTGATGAACACACACACAAACACACACACACTTGTGACAAAATGCACATTCCAATCCCTATAGAAGTAAGACAAAGTGTAGGACGAGTGAAGAGGAAGAAGGTGATGTGGAGGAAAAGAAAGAATCAAAGGGCTGGGATGGGTATCATAAGGAGAAAGTCGAGAAGAGGACAAGTAGCACTGGGAGAGAAGGACAAAGAGGTAAGGGACAAAAAAGGGAGGTGGAAGGAGAAAGAGAGGAGAGCCTGAAGGTGGAAGAGGAGGTAGACACAGGGGTGCAAGAGGAGGGGAGCAAGGGTGAGGAAGAGGAGGGGAAGAAAGGCGGAGATAGAAGGTAGAAGGTAGTGAAAGGAAGGGACAAAGGTGAGGGAAGAGCAAGGGAAAAGACGAGGGAAATGGACAGAAAAGAATAAAGAGGAAAGGCCTGGAGAAATGAAGAGGACGAGGGAGAGAGGACATGAAGATGTGGAGAAGAGAAGACAGAAAAAAGAGGAGAAGGAGGAAAAGATAAAGGTGAAAGGAAGAGGAGGGCAAATAAGGAGAGATGGAAAAACAGTTGGATAAAGGGAAAGCAGACACAGAGGATGAGATAAAATAGATGAGAAGAGGAGGATGAGGAAGAAGGGAGTAGAGGGACTGAGGAGAGCAAAGAGGATGACAAAGCGAAGGAAGAAAGGGGAAAGAGGAGTGAAAAGAGAATGAAGGGAAAAGGGGAGATGGAAGAAGAGGTGGAGAAAGAAGAGGGTAAAGAGGACAAAAGGAGGCCTTGAACGGGGAAGAGGGGAAGGAGACGAACAAAAGCGGGTGGGGGGACAGGGGAAGAGGGGGAAGAGTGATAGGAGAATAATACGAGGAGGGAGAAGGTGAAGAGGCAGGAGAGGAGAGGAGGAAGACGAGGCGATCCCAGCGGAGGACGGTAGATCAAACACTGACTCTAAGTCAAACTCCACTGAGAGATCTTAAACCTCCTTTGTAATTGGAATTTAAAAAGTTAATACAAAGACGCTCTTTCACTAAGATGTCTTTACCAGATAGAAAGAAAAAAAAACATGAAGATGACTTTCTGTCCCTCCAGTGATGTTTAAACACTTTGCTTCAAGATGAAAAATGGAAGATTTTTGGTGCAATGATGTGTTTTTTTACGGATAACACAAAAAGTAAGCAGATTTCAGCATGTAACGTTTAAAAGTGAATTTTGTTCAGTTCGATTTTTAAGTGAAATGATAATTTACATATTCACACACTTATCATAACTGCTGAAGGATTAGCTCAGCCTTTTTTTATTTCTTACAAGGGTGTCCGGACGTTAGCTTAGCTTGATATAAAGACTGAAGCTATACCAGCATGTCTGGGCCTGAGAAGAACATGTTCAATGTTGGTTTAACATGTGTTATGCAAGAATTAGGAGTGTAACGGGACATGTATTCACACCGGAAACTCTCTCCATGCTGAACTAACACAAACAGTTCACGTGTGGACGTTTCTGTGCGTGAGGAACTCAATTTAAAACTCTGAAATTCCCCCGGAGCAACTTTGGCAACAGACAACATTTCGTTAGTTTGGCATTGTTCAACCGGGATCAGGTGTGTAGCTGGTTATACATCAAACTTGGATATTTACTTCATTATTTATTGTTGATTTTGAGAAAATACTTGTTATAGAAATATATAAAATACTTAGTTATTGTTTTCTCTGTACCGGAAACATACCAAACAAAGACCTCAAAGGTAAAACAAATTTGAATTATTAGAAAAAAATAAAGGTTTACAGCTAAATTTTAGATTTTAGAAATGGTTAGTTACTCCTTAGACACAGTACTTGTATATAGTGTCTCAGTGCAGGTTGGAAGGTGTCGTCGATGAGCACATGTTTTGTACTCAAACACACATGATGGTACCAAAGCTTGAATCCTCCTCCCAAGCATCCAGAGAAAAGAGAAGCAAATGAATACGGTCATCTCGTACAGAACTAATGCACTTTACACTTTTGTCACTCACAGCAGAGGATACCCCTCGCTATGACTTCCTTGACTTTTGGTTCGCAAAAAAAACACCACACTGCACAATAAACTGTGTGAGGTGAGAACATAATGTTGGGGAAGGCGGTGCGTGTTGGTGTGCAGCAGTGGGAGCCGCAGAGTTTTACCCGGTGGAGGAACAGATGGGAGAAACTCGCCAGGGGAGGATGAATTCCGGTCAAAAAAGAAGGTGACAGCAGAGCGTGACCGCCAACATGTCCGCCACACTCCTCTCGCTCTCACTCCCTCGTTTCTCTTCCTCTGCAGCCGGTCTCCCCTTCTCTTTTCCCAATTTGCCTATTTACCCTCCATCCACTTATTGTAGCTCATTTGCACCCCCCTGCACACAAACACATCTCCGTTTCCCTTCCTCCCTTGTTACTCATCTTTCTCTTTCTCTCTATCTGGGGGGTTTATGTCATCAAACCGCAGATATCCGGGTGTCCGGAGCCGTTTCACTCGCTCGTACAGTAAGTGGGGTTTTGGAAAATGGATAGAGTGATGGAGGCCGAAAAGCTGGCAACCAGAGGGATCTGTTAACCACAGAGATCTTGATAAGTAACAGGGGAAAGGCAAATACACTGTGTATATATATATATATATATAAATATGTCTGAGGGGGATATTTGGCTCAGGGATACTTTCAATATTTGCACAGGCCTTTTTCACGCAAGTGTGCAGTTCACCAGAATGTGTCTTTTTCATTTTTTTTGTTCATTTATGATGAAGTTGGCCGGTTTCCAAGCTCCTGAAAGTCAGATTTGCAGGATTTTTTTGTTTCCTCAATTTGCTTATAAGCCTTTTTAGAGGCTCCTGGCCAAAAAACAAAAAAAAAGCAGTAAATCCGCCCTGACAGCGGGAGCCGACACAGACCTGAAACATGACTTCTTCACCCGCCGAGTCGGTGGAAGACGAATCATCGAGAGTGAGAGGAGAAGGAAACTGGCAAAACTTTGAAGCATCCCAGCATTTAAATGACAGTGAAAAACAAAACACTGGAAGAGGAAAGAAAGAGGTTTCGGAGGCCCGACCATTTTCATCATTTAAAAGTGAGTGACAGCAAGTCCCATTGAAGTGAGGGGGAAAACAGGTAGTGACAAACCGTCTCAAAGGGAAGAATTGTGTGTGTTCACGAGTGGGTGTGTGCAAACAACAATGCACCGCTCAACACGCAAGTGAAGGCTTTTCAGGTCCTGGAGACAGGTGTAGCCTTCATTACAAGTCTGCATCAATCACTGTGACACTGTGGTTTCCACCCCCCCCAACTTCCATAAATGTCAAATAAATGTCGAGCTGTTTTAAAATTTATGTTTGAACATGACAGGCTTCATATGTGTGCAATAATAAAACACTATGTAGAGTGAAGACTTTTTGAATCATCAAATCATGAAAACTTTCTCTACCTAGCTGTGAATAATCAACAATGTAAAAAGTACAACATTAAGAGCTTTAGTTATTATCTCCCCCAAAGAGGTTATATACAGATCACTTATAACAGATTCTGCGTGACAGATACACAGACTTAAGAGTAACATACAAGTTCTCATGTGAAAGAAAACTGTATTGATGCCAATTGCAAGTACACAGACACACAACTGCAGCTGAACTATGAGGTCTGACCATCTATGTGGACGGTAACAACTTTACGGACGTGAGCATGAGCGAGCATTTGGCAAATAATGCTGCACACTGCTTTGTAACGCAGCAACAGAGCAAAACAACAAGAAAAGGTTTCTCTAAATGAAATGTTGAATGACATTTTTACAATTTAACAATCTTAAAGATAAACGAACTGTATCTTTGTAACTCTTCTCTATTTCGACTACTCTAAATGTTTTACACTACATGTCACATTCACTCATTCACACAAACGTACAGGGCGTCGATACACAGTGTGTCCTTCATTCACACACTATTCACTGCCGGTGTATCCATCAGGGGTAATTTAGGGTCTCTCCTGGGGACACATCAGCATGCAGACTGGAGGAGCCGGGGATTAAACCACCGACCTTCTGGTTAGTGGGCGACCCTCTCTACCTCCTGAGCCTAAAGACAACATAATCCTTGATACTTTGCATAGAAAATGTAGCTGCCAAGTACTTTTTCATATACTAACTGAGATAACACTTTCTCTACATAAATAACTACCGTACGTAATTAACACAGGTAAAAAGGTTGTGTTTGAAAACACAAAGAGTGACAATGTTCATGACAAACACACCGCACACTACACACACAGGTCCTGTCACTCTCTGTTCTTCACACTCTGTGACAAACTGGGAGCAGCCTCCCGGTGCCAACCCCTACTCTCCCTTTCACATGTGAATACCCAGCATGCATTAGGTGGCTGTGGGTTAGGTGTGCCTCGGGTCAGATTATAGCTCTATGCTCAATAGAGTAGGAGGACACTTTTTTACCAGGCACCCAAGGGCCTGTATAACCTCAGCTAGGGCTATTAATACACAGTAAAGTCATAAACCCTGTCATGCAGACAGACAGACACACACAGACACACGTGTGTTTGTGCACGACGACAAATAGAGGACACATGGATTTTGTTTATCCTCTTATTAACAGTTACATGTTCACATTTAACTATTTCTGTTTATATATATGTATTTGCATATGTAATACTTCAATAAAAGATACCAGGGCACAGTCCCTGTTCGCTGCTGCCCGGACTGTGGTTTGTTTGTCTTTTCATCCATCCATCCATTCATCCATCCATCCATTCATCCGTTCATTCATCCATCCAACCTCTCTGCTTGCACACAGGAATATTTTGTTTTCATAGCAGGAAGAGGATAAGAAGAAGTCCCAGAAAAAACAGCAGAAACTAAGGAGAAAATAGGACTTGAAAATTTGAGTTGTGTGTGCGTGTGTGTCGGTCTGTGTCTGTGTAATGAGGCAATGCCACTAATGATACTGCTGACACTCTGTCTCTCTCCTTACATATTTACACACATGTTGGCAATAAGAACAACTAGTCAATCTATCTCTCTCCCTCTCTTTTGTCCAACTCACTTTTTCTCCTTCACCCAAACACACACACCAACACAACACACACACACACACCCACCCACACACGGGTGCTTGAGGCTTTTTGGCGCTGCACTGTCACTCTGCCATACCGAGGAGGCAGGTGTTAATTACCGAGTGAAGCGGGAGCTAAAAAGGTAAGAAGAAATTGGACACCATCCCCCCCCCCACACACACACACACATATCATCACCACCTCACGTAGACACACAGCAGCCACAATAACACACATTTGTTCCCCAATTAGAGGCCGAGCCACTCACGACTCCTCATTTGTCGCCACGGTGACGGCTGCTTAATCAACGCAACACGAGAGTCTCAAAGTGGAACAGAAACAGGGAACAAACTCGGTTCACTCTGAAACTTGAACTGAATTCATGTCAGGGTTTTTGTTTGTGAATCTCTTAAACACCTTTAAAGGTTCAGTGTGTAAGATAAGATGAAAGGGATCTATTGGTAGGAAACAACCAATTTACCTTTTCCCCTTTTCGCCATGTGCTCTTATCCTTGTCTATTGTATTATTGTTGTAATAAAATTGGCTAATTTTCATTTCTGATGCTTGTCAATAGAAACTAAGTGCATGGGGCCTAGGGGGAGATCTGAATAAAGTGACCCATTGAGTGACTGGTAAATACTGATATTGTTCCGTTAAATTCTCATGTGAAAAATATAATTATCTAAAGTTTGAGCTCAGTGATTTGTCGGACAAATAACAGCGCTGCAAAACTTCTGCGGGATCTTCAGTGTCATTATGATTGGATCGTTGGTTCCCATCATAATGACTCGTTCATGCTCACTATTCTGTTTCATATTATACAAGTGACTTTTAAACAAAAGGGTTCAGTGTTAACGGCTAAAAATGGAAACTGCTATAAGGAGAATAATATAAGTACATGTAAAAATGAGAGAAACTATAGTATTCATTGTAATTTTCCTTTTCGTACTTGAACTCTATAAAAGGAGCATGTGGACTTCCCTCCATTCTCCAGCACGTGGGTGGTCTTCGGGAAACTACAACTTTCATTTCTAATAAAATAAAAAAAAAGTCTGATTTCTGATCTACAGGGAAAATCAAAGCCCGGGCGCAAAAGCAACAGCTCAGCAGCCTCGGTGGTCACTGCTGCAACACCAGAGGTTGTTTGCAGGAGTGATATCCGTGGTCGTCATCGTGTAGAGCAGACAGGAAGAGAGGAAGAGGGGAAGAGGGGAAGAGAGGAAGAGAGGAAGAGAGGGAGCAGGGATCCCAGCAGCCCAGTGTCATCTGATAAAATGAAGACAGAGGAGGAATTGGGAGAAAAAAGAAAGAAAGAAAAAAGAAAAACAAGACAAGTTCGACCGGAAATTCAATGTGGCATCACATGTGGGACGCATAAACTCCATCCTTTATAGTTTGTGTTTGTGTTTGTGTGTGTGTGTGCGTCTCAGTTTCAAAGTAAGAGTCCTGGTGTATTTGAAGGTATGCAAAGCTGGCGACATGTGTAGCCATCACAATGTCTGCGTCTATCTGCGTTTCATTTTGGGAGGGGGGGGGTTGGAAAGGGAGAATGACGGGCGTTTGGAGAGAGTGTGTGTGTGTGTGTGTGTGTGAAGTGTGTGTATGTGTGTGTGTTTTGTGTAAGGAAGGGGGGGATCTGAGGGCGCCACAGGTTTGAGGCAGATGGGCTCTGTGTCAGCCATGACAGGCGGCCAGGCTTCCTCTGCACATTTTTGGAGGCCAACACACACACACGCGCAAACACACACACACACACACACACACACACACACCACACACACTTACACTCACACTCACAGCCCCCTCCCTCCACATCTCTCTGATCAGGTAAATCTGGGCACCCTGTGGAAAGTTCTGGGGGATGAATTTCGCCCGAGGCTGTGAGTTTTGTGACTCGGCCCCATCTGTCACAGATCTTCACCGGCCTCAGCTGCCAGGAGGGACCACACCTCCTCCTCCTCCTCCTCCTCCTCCTCCACCACCTCCTGCTCCACCTCTCCTTCCCTTCTTTCTCTCTTTGAGAGAGACAGAGAGTAAAGTGTTGGAGACACGGAGTAACATGCTCCGCTTGTGTGGCAATTCATTACGTAAAGATTAGAGTCTGTTATTTGTCATTTGCTGAACGGTATTTCCCTGTGTTGCTCTGCTGCAGCTCAAAACAATCAAGGTACTAATAATAAAAAGCCCAAACCGCACAGCAGTAGAAACGAGAATTAATCCAAACTGTAATAGCAGCTTTCAGGAGCTTTCTGAGGTAAGAGGATATTTGTTCATAATATTCAAAAGAGCCTGAAGCGACAAACAGAATCATCTCAATGAGAAGGAAAGAAACACAATCAACTGGTACCAGAGGCTGAATCATCTGAAACACAGACGGCACTTCCTGTCTACCGGGGAAAAAACTATTTCTATTTTCTGTTGCGGTAAGATTAGGTAATGTGTTCTGTGCCAGGTAGAGACGATCCCTCATGGCTTGATGTGTCACACTTGTTTCTGGCTTCACATAGTGTAGCCGATTATTGACACTATGCAACTTTTTTGACTTGAAACAACAGCTATGAATATATTTTGATGCACTTACTTGGGCTAGGGACCAACTGAATGTCTGTTCTTGCTGTTTGACCTCCTGTGAGAAGTTTGGAACTGAAGGACAGTTGAACCTATACTGTATCAGGTAAAATGTCATAACATTTATAAAAAAACAGCGTTTATCTCCAACTTTTAGACAGGGAACACATATGAAGAACTGAGTTTGGTGATTTTTTACAATATCTGCTTTCGTACAAGGGAACCATGGGTAATATTCACTGTTCGGTTGTGGTTCAGCTTCGTGAATTGGACTAAGTGAGTCGACGCACAGACACAATTTGTTATTTCTCCACACATAAACCACTTCACTGCTCGGACACAGAGTCTAACAGGATGAATCATTGTGTGAGGCCTGTTGTTAAAGTTACATCGGTACATTTCTATAGCATGGAATCATACAATACAGAAACAAATTAAAGGTAAACTATTTTAATTTGTAAATGACGACTTTGATTCAGTTCAATTCAAGACTAGTAATTTAAATCAGGATTTTTCACCAGGAACATGATAAAGGATCTAAATGTGGTGACATATGCACACAAGCGTTTTTTAATAGTCCTTCATGTGGCTGCATCATATATGAAAATTTGCTTTAGCTGGCAATGACGAGAAGTTAAGAGCTTACAAGCCACTGGGTAATAAATCCATTTCGAAGAAATCCCTTAAAAATCCATCACTGCTTGATTATCTCCATAAGATAAGTCTCTAAGTTGAATATCAGAAGGTCAGGCTCCCGATTATGAAACAAATTAACAGGAAAGGCACATTTTAAACAATAGAGAATCCTCAGGAGTATAATTCGATCCGATGCTATCTTCATATATTTGTGATATGATGAAGTCCTCCAGCAGCAGGGCGAGAGTTAACAGCGAACCAGAGGAAATACCTAATTCATCCTCTTTGGTTTGGTTCCTCTCTGAGCTATTTCCTGTTGGACGAGTCCTACAAAGCACTCCCAGATCAACGAGCATGAATCATCTCAATATAGACTCCCTTCTCTCTCTCCCCCCCCCCTTTCCTTACAGTTACATTTAGCTGTTCAGCTGATGCTTTTATACAGAAAAAAGAAAAGATCAAATGTGCGCAGCGGAGGAAGACGCTGAAAACTCCACACATGTCAGGATTACGGGGAGCCGGCGGTGAGGAGGTCAAATGTCAGAGTCACAGAGGGAGCGTTTCTTTATGTGGTACTGGATGGAGTGGGACAGAGGAGTGCTACATGGTGGTGGTGGGGGGGGGGATTATCAAGGTGCAAGTAAAGGAATAAGAAAACGCGTTCGTATTCTGATATTACGATTGGATACAGATTACAAAGAATGAAATGAGTCCAGGAGGGCCGCTTGGACTGGGATTAAAATGGCGAATTCCCTTTTTGCAATGGAGATGACAACTAATCTTTCACAAGTCCGTAAAGACTCAGAGTTTCTTGATCATGGAGAACTTTGCACATGAAATCATTGTTTAAAACTTATTCAAAGAACACAAAGTTTTAGCCGTAACCTCAGCAGTTGCTTGTTCGTACAATAAAAGAAAAAGAAGATGCTGCTGCCTCCTCATTTCTAGACATTTAGATAAACTTGACATCCCCCTGTTTCTTTACATGAGAGCAGACATTTAAATAACTGAATCCTAAAAACGTTTACTGAATGAAAAAGACCAAATATTAAAAAGTAATCAGTCTACCTGCCATCATGACCCCTATTGGGTCTTCCCAGGGCGAGTTCATCTCCGCTTTTTTGCCTTCTACACTGACGACTGCCGCACAAGAAACACAAAATCAATATATTCTAAAGAATTCATGAGTCAGTCTTAATGTCTGTGAGATAACTGGGGCAACACCAAGCTGCTCCAGCATGGGTAAGAACTAGAGAGCGACTCAGGCCACAATTTTCTGTCCAAACCCAACTGAGCCCGGGAGAAACCGAGCTTACCTTGGTGCATTAACATATTGAAGCACTATTTTAATGCACCGCTCAATCCTGAAATATAAAAATTACAGTTAAATTCAGATCAAATGAATGATGAAGGGACTTAAATATGTTTTTTATGACCTAAGACTTGTCATCATCATAACATAAAAAGTACAGGGCCAGCCCTTCAGTTTCTAGATGATGTCAGAAAGTAATTATAATAGATGTTTAATTGGTGAAGGTTTAGGTAGAAGTTTATTTTAGATTTGTTTCCACTTTGGTTTCAAGCTGCCTCTTCCACTTCCACTCAGCGTCTCGGTGTTTGCCGGCTTCGTGTTTCTCTCTTTTCCAAATTTCGGGCAGCGGAATGAAAAACCATGCACGTCCAACTTGACTTTTCAAAAACCAAGAACACTGCCACGACACGTTTTGGTTTCTGTTGACTCGACATGGAAGAAGAAAAAAAAAGAAAGAGCAGAAAAATCCACCAGAGCTGTTGAGTTATGAGGTTTCTCTGCGCGGTGGCGGTCTCATCTTTTTTGGAAGAAGAAGTCTGCAATCGTTCCTTGGAGTGGATGGGACGAGGAGATAACAAAACAGACGGGAGGTTTTACATGCAACTCGGAAAAAAAATCTGCAAAACAGAAGCCAAGCGACGGCAGAAACTCCAGCAGGGGCCAGGAGAGACGAAGAAAGCACGGGTCCCTTTCAAATCCAACAATTAAAGAAATAATTGGAGAAAGGCGGAGGAGTTAAAATGCTTTTTTTCTTCCTCTATATCAAACCTACTAATAAAGAAAGTCTGGGGTTGTTGAGGACACATCTCGCTAAGACATATAAAAAAGTGCACCTTATGAAACATATGGACACTTGGCACATTTTTTGGCACGCACTTAATAGTTCCACTCCCAAAGTCAGATTCCGTGGTTTTGAAGCGCCGCCGCTGCATATGGAAGTGTTAAACTTTTTGTCACCTTTAATTGACATCATATTGCGTCGACTGAACTTTGAAAAGTCGTGGTAAACACTTTCCCCCCACCGGTGCGGATGGCCTCGCGTGGGGAGAAGCCCGCCTGTCGCTGCTCGTGTTCTGCTTTCGGGGGCCCCGACACTTTCAACAGAGTTTCAGCCAGGAAAAGGCTTTTTCTTCTTTGTCTGGTTTTCCACTGCGAGGGGGGAAGTCGCTCGCGGTGATGCAGAGAGTTTAGGAGAAGCTAAGTTTACTGAAACGGCATAAAACATCAAGATTAGGACTGTGTGCAGTGTGAAATGGAATAAGTTATCAAAAATGTGCTCGAGTTAGGTAGGTTGACTCTCCCTTCTGGGCTCCACGCAGATCTCTGTGAAGAGAGAGAGGGAAGATGTGGGATCTGAAGCTCTGGTTAGCAGCTCTCCCTTGGACATTGGGTTTTAAAGCAGGGGTGGGGTGGGCGGAGTGACGAGACACATGATTGATTAATGACTTACTTTTCCACTTAAAGGCCACAGCTACTTTTTTCGATGCTCGGCTCCGAGTGGCGTTCATTTAACTTTAATTTATGAGGGAACGCTAAGGTAAGGCGGAGGATCGGCGCTCGTCAACTCACTCCGGAGACCAGGTTGGTGTCAGGAGAGCCGCGGTTGTCTTGGTCGGGGGAAAAACATGGCGTGCGCGTGTGTGTGTGCGTGCATGAGCGTGTGGAAGCCTTTAGACGGCGTGTTTGAGGCTGCGTCATCAATAATGCACCCCGTCTAAAAAGGGAAGGCTCTCCGACTAATGCACAGACAAATGGGGAAACTGTGGGGGGGGGGAGGGGGAAGACAACTTTGCACAGAGCTAAATTCTCTTTTTTGTTCCTTCCCCGCCCCCCCGTTGTGTAAAAGTACTCGGCATCACCTCGAGAAAGTCCAAGAAAGACGCACAAATCTGTTGAGTTTGGAGCCAGTGAAGCGCTCGTGTGCTAAATTCTGCTGCGTGTTTTAAATCCACTTCTGTGTTGGTTTAAAACTTTGGCAAGATTTCACTTTTGATATAGCTGTACCTCTAAGACTACTTATTAAAAAAAGATACCTCCCTCCTTTTCCTAATTTTGCATCACGTTCTCCTCGCGCTGCCATATGTTGTTTTTCAGGCAACATTATACATTTCAACACGCTCCTCTCTGCACTGCGAGTTGTTTCGAAAATGCAATTAACCAAATGTCACAAGGACTATTTGGTTAATTAAAGGTTAAAGACAGGAAACTCTAGTGCTTTTTTAGGGGGTTTGCTGCTTAAATCTGCAGGAGAAAATATCATTATGTTCTATTTTCTTGCTTTTATGCTATTAAATGTTGTTCCTTTTCTTTTTTTTTGCATAGAGCCTTATTTGTGTTTGGTGAATAAGACATTTCCGGGCACCGAGAGGATGAAACACATTTTTTTTAAGGACTTGCAATGAACTAAGTGAACCAGATTTGCTGCTTTAATATGTCACATTTGGTTAATTTGATCCAGAAGCAGAATGACATGAAGTGTGCAGTTCACTCTCAGCGAGACTCGTACTAGGACTAGTTCCAACAACCTGACAGTTCTTAAGGTATGCATGGCTTACTTTTCCTCCCTTCTTAAAAAATTCATATTCACCTATTTGCATGTAGTACCTGAACACATCATGTTATTAAACCTCCTCCTCGGTGTAACTCCCCAGGTCTGCTCAGGTGTGTGTATCCAACTCTGCTGCAGGGAACAAAATACAAATGCATATTTTATGGAACAAAACCTCAAAGCCAAACCTAGATATTAGTCACTTTAGTAATTAAAAATGTATATTGCTCTGTGCCGTCTCACATTGTGCATTATTAAAGATAGGATTTTTTTTCTCCCTCTCTCTCTCTCTCTGTCTCCTCTCTCTCTCTCCTCTTCTCAAACTTACATCGGCTCAAAAGGATTTTTAATGCAGAACACTCCCTGCGAGTGGCTGTGTGCACTTCACTCGACTCCTCCGGGTGAATTAGCAGATTTGTAGCGAGATGAGAAAAAACACGGTGAATTTGTATTGGCAGGAGTTTGTGCACAGGTGCCGCAGACAGGTTGCTCTGTAATTACAGCAGATCACGTTTGTCGAGAGGGGACACGCTCCAGAAAGTGGAGCTCGGTGAGAACACGAAATGTCGGCGTAGAAAGAAGTGGTGAAATTACATCTTTATCCTAGAAATTGCAAAAGATCATCTGTTTTTTTAACAGAAGTAGAATTTGTGCAGCGGTGGAGACGAATCCACAGCATATGAAAAAGTATAGATTTAAATGAAACAGTCTTCCCGATTATAAACAAATATTTTTCCAAGTTGAAATGTACAAAAATTATTTAACATAACAATGGTGGAAGAGATTTTTCTGGTGATTTCCCTTTACTTTAACAATACGTGTGAAAAAAAGAATATTTCTGGGAAATTGTGACGAATAAAAAGTCATAAAATTGCTAATGAAATAAAAAAAAGGTCAAATTTAAAGTTATAACAGCAAAAATTATGAAAACAAAATATGTCAAGTGTTTTGTTATATATCTCATTGTGTTGGTATACCATGGCCAACCTATTCATATTCCTTTAGTGAAAGATTTATATCATTCTATTAATTCTCACTCAAATTAAACTTTCAAAATGACAATACACAAAAAGGAAGGTAAAAAAAAGAGGTGTAGAAATAAACCATAGTATTTATATATATTTATATATATGTATAGTATAAGTACAACGTCTTTCCCCAGAAATCCAGTTGAATTATTGTTTCCTAAACAATTTGCAGATGAAGCGTTAAGACATTCACTTTTTGTTAAAATGTTAAAACAAGCACTTAAGCGGGTGATAATAAAATCTGACTAATAGTTACTGTGTTTATATGAACATTTCAAATATGCACAATCTGCTCAGGTTTTTGAATATTGCCTCCGTGGTGAAACATTACCAGACGCCGAACATTACACTGCGATTAAATGCTACTGTATAAAATCTAATTATTTCATAAGAGCCGGCTGCACGAGGTCCTACACATCTTTACTGGGGATATTCACATTAAAGTGCAGAATTACAAGCTGCTAATTCCTTCAAAAGACGACTTTTAATGAATCAAAGTAAGCCAAGCTGCACAGATGCTGGCAATGAACCCACTCACTTTACAAAAAGGAGGTGATAACACCCACACGCACACACACACACACACCCGCATAACACGCACACTTTGGAGGGGAAAAAAAACACCTACAAATTGAATGATATACATGTACTGTGAGTGAACGCACGTGCATGACAACACAGCAGTTAGTTCTGTAGCAGACCTTTCATAGCGTCACATATTAGTCACAGGGCGTCTTCCCCATAAAGTTTATGCTGCCTAATCTATTACCCTCTAAATGGGATTTTAATTGAATTGGCGTCAAAACGACAAACAATGACGCCTCTGTTGCAATTAATAAAATCACAGCGCAGAATCTATGAGGCTTGATATGAAACTCCATTCAAATCAAGTTCATTAATGTAAATGCAAGCCATTCAAAGAGGCTCCCAATTTTTCAATCGCACCCCTCACACACACAGAGACACACAAACACACAGATTTTGAAAAGGAGGCCCAGCAACAGAGAAGAAGAGAGGAGGGGGGGTAAAGAAAAGATGGAGATCACACGTGTTTGGTTTTTGTTCTAATAAAGATGAAAGGAGGATGATGATGGTTGGCGATGATGAGGACGACACCTTTCTCCCTGCGACGGGGAGACACTCGGCTAATTGACAATTACAGACACAGAAATACATCAGACAAATAGATGAAAAAAAAACACAACTCTGAATCAAAGTTATTATTCTCGCAAAACTATTTTAACCAAATTAAAGATTGCCGGTTGATGCGTTTTAATCAACTTCGGATTCGAAAGAAATCACTCATCTCTATCGACGCCGGGAAACAACGATCGTTCCTCTTCTTTACAAAGTGGTTAAAGTGTTTTTTTTGTTGTTTTTTTTAAACGAGAGCCCTTCTGCTACCAGTGTCTGAGTAAATAAAATGAGGTGATTAAAAGGGGGGAATGCTTTGAGCACGCTGCTAATTAAACGGGTATGCTAATGCTGTCATACTTAGCAGATGGAAGAAGAATCACTTAAGTGTAATGCACATGTTATGGTATTTTTCGACATGACATGGAGGCCCCTCGTGGGATCGCTTTCTGCCGTCACGTCATGTTTCACAACTACTAAAAACAGCACACACACACACGCACACACACACACAGGCGCGCGCAAACACACACCTTCGGTAACACTATCCAGCCTGCAAACTTGTGAGTGTGTGACTGAACAGTGACACACACTCACTGTACAGTTTTAAATAAAAAATGTGTCGCACACAGATTGCTGTCAGTTATTTTGTTGGGAGGACGGGGAAAACTAAAAGTGGAGGAGGAGAAGTGGAGAAGGAATAGATGAGAGCTACACTAGAGACAGGAGGGAGCTGATTGGCTGAATGAAACGCGAGTCCATCAGTAGTGAAAAACGTGTCACACAACTCGTCTCTTGTTATTCTATAAGGTCTCTCACTCAGAACCACAACAGGAGACTTAGTTTGACAACGTTGTGGGATCATGGGAGCTGATGAAAGTGCAAATTATGTTCAAGGATGATGTAATATATTACATTTGTATCCATGTGGGGGTTTCCCGGCCCCTTGTGGTGCTGTGGTCCAAGTGGTTCTCTCTCTTTTGTTTGCACTGTGCACGATGGTGAAGTTACAAAAGGATTAATCACGAGCAGGGGTGTTACGATTGCCTAATCTTTGCTGAGTTTGTGTCACACTGAACTATAAGAAACTTGACTTGTGTATTTCTAACCAAGTGTCAGGAGGTGTGGGGGCTGGAGTCAGTTTTGCATTTTCTTTCCTGATCAAACAAGAACAGGTGGCGTGTGGTCGGAAAGTGAGAATCAGAGTTGAAGTCACACCTGAGATCTGAGATCAGCTCAGGGGAAGAGCTATGACTCGCTGCATTGTTTAGCGCTTTCAAACATAAGAACATATTAGGTTTATTAATAAATTACACCTCCTTCATCTCAGGAATAAAAACACAAAAGCAACAAATACAAAAATAACATATTTTAATCCTTAAATCGCTGTAAATTAAATCGATTTTTAAGAAAAAGTATAATTAGATTTTCTACATTAATGAGCATTTTCCCAAAAGCTGGGATCATCATTCCGTTTGATGTCCAGTCCCTCCATCATACAACACACAGACACACACAAACACACACACTCTAAAGAGACAGAGAACAAAGCTAACAGGCTAAAAGAAAAGTTTGAAACCTCCCAAATGGCCGGGCAGAGCCAGGGGTCCGTCGGTCCACTTTCAACCCAAATTCCAAACGCCTTCATTATCGCTGTCGCCCGCCCAGAGACCAGTCGAGTCTGCCCACCGCCACCAGTGCTCATCTACTCTATCTGCATGTTTTCCCTAATTATGGGACATGTTTATTCCCTGGAAGACCAACTTCCGACAGAGATGGCAGGTGTGTAATCAAAAGTCTCACTCTCTGGGCTCCCCGAAATGTAAATGAAAGTTGGATGTTTTTGGAACTTCATCTGGGGAGAGACCATTATATCCTCAGCGTGTTTATTTACTCCAGGAGCTTCTGAGCTTGTTGTTACAGTCGGATGAAAATAACACAAGAGATCGTCTAAAGGTACGATTCTTTTTATACTTTTGGACTATCATGTCTGTGTAAAAACAGACATGAACATGGGGTTTAATAAAATCAGTATCTCATAAATGACAATGTTTGCTTCAAAACTGAGGGGAAAATATGTGATATTTTCCTGCATGACAGAAAAATGAACCTCCATCACCATGTTTCAAGCAGGAACTATGTGAAAGTTGTACAAACTGGATGTGGATGAGAAAGACATGAAACCTGTGATCGTCCTGTAAACACATTATCTCAGACCAGGGCTACAGAAAAACTTGCACTGGTGCGTGTCACTTTTTCATTCAGGTGCACCAGTACATCATTTAGGTGCAATAATATTATCATCACCATTTCAAAACCATTATAAACCACTGACATAATGATAATATTACAGCATAACATACAAGTGTGTTACTGAGCAAAGACCGAAATCGACACATTTCCCTATCTCTACGTCCTACTTATTCTACTTCTTGTGGAGAACTGGTCAAATAAAGACAATATGAGCCTTTTACTCCCATCGATCCGTAATGAAGAAGCGGATTGAACATCACATAAGGCTCCGATCAAACACCGGATGGCATCTGCGAGAGCCTCTTTTCTCTAAACCGTCAAACTCAGGGTGTGCACTTTGTCACGGCGTCATCACAGCCAGAGACATGACGACATGAAGCAGAGCGAGGGCGCCTCGGGCTCTGTGATTCTGTTGTTATTCTCACGTAGAGAGTACAACCTGGAACAGAGAGGGAACACGGTCAGATCAGCACACCGCCTCTGTGTCTGGGATCAAACGGGGCACACAAGGTGAGGGGAGCTACAGTCACTTCAGTCACTCTGGAGTTTTCCCTGAAGAAGAACAGCCCCAGGCAACCGTAAAAAAAAAGGTATGAAAAAACCCTCAGAAATCGGGGGGGGCGTTGATAACAGGCTGTGAGGCCCATTAAAAAAATGTCACGTTTTTGAACCATTTGGTCGGGGGAAGTTAACCAAATATGAGTGCGGCGTAATGTTCCTTTAAGCTGTCATTGAAACTTATACCTATCATCAGTCGTGGCCTGAGCGTGCGCCGTGCTACTGATGATCCAACGAGAAGCGCACACTTGATTAACTGCTCCCCATCCAAGCGTTGCTTTCTCTATTTCTGTCAGGCCTAATGGCATTAGATCAGTAATTATAAGATTATTCACAGTTCACGCGGGCCTCACTGTTAACTTTTGAGATATGACACCATTATCTTCTTCTAATCTCTTTTTCTCTGAATTACAGCGCAGATTCATATCGCCCCTTCTGACGGCTCGTACGTCCTCGCCCGTCTTTCAACTGGCACGCGGGCGGCGTCTGTTCAGGTCGCTCTCTCTCTCTCTGGTGCCGTTTGATCATAGACAACTTGTCGTTTCTGGAGCAGCTTTGAAACCAGTTCTGAACGGAGTCTCTACCTACAGACGCTGGGCTGCCTTTGATCTGGGTCAGAGCTTTCTCTTTGTCCATGAAGTGACAATTTCAGGTTCTGACGATTTGCTGCTCTGGTTGTGTGTTCATATGTGTTTGTTGTCTAGCAGGACGACGCAAAAAACTACAGGATGAAATAATGTGAAGCTTGGTGGACAGTTGGAGCATGATCCAGAGAACCCATTAGATTTCGGGGGGGGATCCAAGATCTTTTTTTTTACTCTTTCTTTATCAAAGCAAGATGAAACCCTTTTGCCATTTCTTACGTCATTTTCTCAGGGAATAATTCATATATCTTGTTGAAATATCTTTTAGGAATATTTAGGGGACTTAAATCTGCGAGTGTGAGCAGCTTGGTGCAGATCCACATAAAAACACAGATCTCAATAATCTGAACGTGTATTTATAAGGAGAGGTATACACCGATCCCTACTGTACACACTAAATGTTTTTAAGATTTAACAACCTAGGAAGTCATAACAAAAAGAAACTGCAACACAAAATCTAAAGTAGAAATATGCAACCTTAATCCACACGTCCTGTCCTAACAAGAATTATCTTTCCTTTCTGGAGCATGAACAGGAAACGAAATATGAAACTCAGATTTTTTATTTTAACCCCGTTATTTCCTTTAGGTGAAAGCAAACTTGAATTCTATGTATTTTCTTATCTTATCAAGTTTTATTGATGATGTAACCTGTGATTAGTAGCTATATTTACATGGATACAGATTTGCGGAGCTGTGGATGTGGAGAGTAAAATGGGGCATTTAAATATACAAATATAATTTCTACAAATCTTGTGAAACAAAGTTACTCAAAATCGAACAAACAAACTGAGATCACGACTCTCCTGATGTTTAGAAAGATGCCTCATTTCCCTTAAAACTCAAAGCCATATACTGTACCAGAATGTAGAAGTAAGAAAAACGGAGATGCAATCAAAATAGCCTTTCCATCCACCTCCAGCCATGTGTGCACCAATCACAAGCCACGCTCGGGCCCCGCGGGGGGTTAGGGTCACTTCCTTGAAGCCTCCCACCTCCGACGCTCAGCCGTCTGCCTCTCATCCATCGACTCATCAGAGGAGAGGCAGACTTCTCAGCCTCCCCTGTAATTAAACAGCGAAAAGGAGCCGTCACAGTAGGGAGCGGCGGCTTGTCGCTCCCCGGGGTGAAGCAGAGCCACCACCAAAGACGAGGAGGAGGAGATGAAGGAGGAAGCTGCGGCTGGAGGTGGCCTAAAGGTTATATGGAATACGGTAGACATGTAGCCCGGGGTCCGGAGCTCAGGTCACAGGTAGTTACGCTAACGTTAGAAGAACAGCAATGACTATAGAAACATTTGAGATCGGCCAATTCCTTTAACCTCGAAAAAAATGAGGGCAACGCAACCATGGTAACTGTGTACAAAGATGGAGGCAGCATCAAAAAGCTTAGAGGACAATAACAAAAAGACTAAAAAGACACATATTAAACTAGATATTAGTCACCAGCACCAAGCAGACATCAAAAAAACACCTTGTCCCAACAAACTGAGAGGGGGTAAAAACATAACCTCCTTGGAAGAAGGAAAAATTATAGCCAATCTCATCAAAAGGTTTTATCCAGGGTCTCCCATTGTCTTGTCCACATTTAATCCTACTCCTGCCTTTGGATTAAAATCCGCGCCCCCCCTCCAGTCCACCTCAGCAGGACGGCCCCTTCACCTTGAGAGTGTCATCAGTGGACACGAAGCAATAAAAAGGATGAACACCCATAAGAGGATACGAGTATTAAAATAAATATGTCCAGAACGCTCTCTGCGGACCTCTGCGAGCGAACACGTCTCATCTGTGTACTGATACGGAGCAATTAAGCAAATTACATTAACAAAGGGCCGGAGGGTCGTTTTACTAATGGTGTATCTCAAAACCTCTGGGCAGACGCTGCACTGATTCACGTGTAATTTATGGCGCCATGTCACGGCCTGTAGAGTATCAGGATCAGCATGTTGTTTAACAGCGTTATGAGTGTGTAGATACAGGACATACTGTACAGGGATGGACACAGGCACTTTTCCTTAGGGGGGATTTTGACAGTGCTGGCGGCATATTAAAGCACGACATATGAGAGCCGGAAAAACAACACAACTGTGGCCTTGTAAGGCTCCTCCACCTTGAGGTAAAGTGTTTACAACCCAAATGGCAGCGGCTGACTTCTCTGTGAGGGTTCAACGCCCTCGGAGACGAATCGGCGAGGGCCCTCGTGAGCGAGCGAGCGAGCGAGCGATGGAGGTAGAAGACGGGTGAAGGTAAATGTTTAACAGCTCAATCAGCTCCGAACACATGCGGGACGACAGCGCTGGTTTGTCTGTGGGGCTCGGCTTAATTAGCCTGTGCTTTATTGTTAATGAACTTCGTGCAGTTGTTTGCTTGTATAATCAAGGCGAAGAAGCAGAACTGCTAGCTAAGGTGCCAAAAATAAGCTGACAAAGGCACCGGGGCCCCTCCTCGATTACCCCCCCCCGCCCTCCCCCCCAGCCGCCTCCTCCCCTCCTCACCCGCTCACAAATGGAAAAGCCAACCGCCTGCTTCATAAAACTCGCTTAGCAAGACACTGAGACAAAATGGACTGTAAAGTTCGTTAGATGGAAATATTAAAAAAGAATTAAGCTAATGGAGATAAAATTAAAAGAAATGAGGCAACAAACACTCTGCACCAAAAATGGCATCGCCATGACAGCTAGGATTTCTAATGACGGACTGCATTTGGGGGGAGAGAAAAAAAATTAAATGGCATCCCGCGCTTAAATTTCTTTGAGGAGTAATGATCCGAGAACGATGCTCACTCCTGGCACTCGTGGGGGATGAGAGGGGGGGAGGAAGAGAGTGGGGGGGAGAAAAGGAATCTGAAAATAACA
This sequence comes from Pseudopleuronectes americanus, assembly GCA_038501795.1. NCBI lineage: Eukaryota > Metazoa > Chordata > Actinopteri > Pleuronectiformes > Pleuronectidae > Pseudopleuronectes > Pseudopleuronectes americanus. The sequence continues at coordinate 4,160,708 of CM076739.1, read as the reverse complement.
AAGGAGTGTGTCCTGCAGTGAGGTTGAGGTAGCACGTGTAATATTACATTTGATAAAGGACTCCAGTTTTGGTCCGATAAAGAAGAAGTGGAAGAAAAAGAAGTGGAGACGTCTCATCGGCTGAAAGTTGTCAGCTCGCCCACAGAGAAGAATCACAGCCAGCCTGTGTTTATGAATATCAGTGATTGACAAAAGAAGATTATAACCTGAGGATAACGACACTGCACATGACATCAGATGGGCTCTGAGAGGTTCTCAACATGGGGTCTAAGGTCCCGTAAAGGCCTTCAGGGGCTTTTTAAGTGTCCTGAACAACACGAGGAGGAGTTCTGAGGATCTGAAATTATCACAGTAGGAGACTTTACAAAAACAGCTATTATCATCTTAAACTCCACCATAATCTGTTATATAATGTCACCGTAAAATCTGTAATTATCACCCTGTGAACAGTCACAACAGGACTACAGCAGGTAGAGATGCAGGAAGTCAAATATTCCCATATGCAACTTGGAATGTTCAAAAGTTCTCTCTTTTCGAGATCAATACCAAACAGTATAATCAGGCCCAGCCTCCATACTACAGAAACACACTTAACGCCAGTTCTACAACAGATCTCCACCCTTTTATAAGTTTCTAACATTTTATTTTGAATATTTTACATTATTTGCTCTCCACAACCATCTGGCGTATTGTAGAAATGATCTCACAATGCTCTAGGTTGAGATAAACTGTTCTGGAAACATGAGATAATATATTTAGAGCTTCATTTGTACAGTTTGTCTGTTCTGTGTGAGTTATGACACTGAGAAGGGACCATAAGAAACATACAGGCTCACAACAAAATATTCCTACAGCCGCAAAGATAACTGTATTTTAATATACAACTATTATCACTTTAAAATATTTACTAAATTCTTAATTCGTCAATTTACATATTTCTCCAAAAAACGACCAGTGTTTGCACATTTTATGAAGAAAAGTGGACCTGAGACCAGCTACAGCCGAGCATGTACGTACAACATGACTAATTCCAGTTTACTGTATCTGTGATCATGTGATCTGACTGAGCTCAGGTCAAAATTCCAGACCACTACAGGTATGTGACTAGTCAAGTAATGTCTTGGCTGAATGACTCATTGACTGAGTAACAAAACCAACATAGGAATAAAGAAAATCTCTGTTAAAACCAATAAAATTGATTTAATATCACTCGGCTATGTAAACATTTTCACACAGCATCTTTAAATTAGCCTCTACACCTTCGGGACTCTTTTATGATGCTATTGTGTAAGAAAAGAAATGCGTACAATTACAACGTAAACGTCACTGCCCACACACGTCTACTACAATTTGTTCACTAGAGGACAGCGTGGAGTCTCGAGAGTCTGTAAAAACAACAAACGTGGCCACGGTGGAGGAGGTTGTGATAATATAACATCACATAGACGCCTCTAGTTTATTAAATTCACAAAGTCTCTCCTCAAAAAGTAATGAAATATCGTCCTTTAATATATTTCTGTCTCGCTTGAGCGATTGGCTACACTGCCCCCTCAAGATTTCCAGTGGTACTGCCTCATTCCGTCTGTTTCTGTGCGCTCAGTCAGTTTCTGTACAAGCATCTGCGTGGAGCCTTTTCTGTATTTTATAGATCTGAAAAACAAGTGTTTAAAAGGTGACTTGGTGCTCGCACAACAAGGAAACGCTTGAATAATGCTGCTTTGTTCAAGCGCTGAAACTGCGAGGATGCACGAGTGCCTCCAGCATTCAGGGGACAGTTGAGGAGCTAAGGGGAGAAGTAGGAAAAACGAGGGACTTCTCTCCTTTCTTCCTTCAACTTCTTCCAACTTCCTGCGACTTGCCTCGACTCTCTCCTCGCACAAATTTGCATACGAGGAAACAGAGGAGCTTCCCAGGGAGGCCGTCCTTCTGCTGTCACAGTGCTACTTTCCCAGTCTCTATTAAAACAGGCCAAATTTATCACCGAAGTTTCTGAAACAGGATTTCTGCAGTACAACAGAGGATTAGGCCACTCCTGCTTTAGGATCAAATTGCAATAATTAGGTAGAACATGAAGCCAAATTACGGGAAGTGTGTTGGAACTTGACACACGCACAGACGTACAGTACTCTCACACACACACACACTCGCACACACACAAATGAAGAAAAATATTCCATTTCAGGCAGATTCTCAGAATGAGCGAAATCCCGGATACTGCGAGGCCTTTTCAGCGTTGCCAGCTAATCTCCTCAAGGAGAAATGCAAGATGACAATGGCAAAGCACCTCCAATAATTGGTTCCAACAGGCTTACCGTATTAAAACCTGAAATGAGTTCTTCCCCTTTTAAGTATGATCCATTATTTCAATCCGGGGGAGAAAATTCTGTCTTTGAGAATATTAATAACTCCCAACGACACACTAACATGAAAAAACACCCCCCCCACCACCCCTCTCTCTCTCTGCACCCCTCCCCTCCTAAAAGCTGTGTACCTGGCACCACGGCAAAGGTCCCACCAAGGACGGGCACTTGAAAGCCTCGGTCCTCCTTTTCTCCGTCTTCCCCCCCTACCCTCTATCTCTCTTTTTTTTTACCCTCCTCCTCCTCCTCCTCTCAGGCTTCAGAGCCATCTTGAAGAAGACCTTGAGGCCCCCTTTGTCGTCTTCCCTTGAAACAAAACAAATAGAATTCAGGTCTTTTGATTGGCTTTAGTGAGCAGATCTCGCCACGTCTCCCTCCCGTCATGTGAGCCAGAAGTTGTGACTTCAGAGGAGAGCCCCGACACTCCTATCTCTGCATTGAAATGAGACCGGCAGGTCTTAAGAGGATGTCTGCTAACTTTTCTTCTTCTCCACATCAACCTTGTAACAAAATGCAGAGAGTGTTAAAAACTTAATGCTGCAGCAGGAGTGGCAGGCGGCTTATTATATCGCCCTAGAAAAATACACCTTTTCTTCAGGATTGTTGTCTTTCCCCCGACTGACTTGCGCGAACATTTGAATATTTCTGATTAAGTTTTGCATTGAACAATCCCCTTTACTGTCTCGGGGGAAATTTGAGTTTGCAAGGGCAGGAGAGAAACAGCGGCTGACACGTTTCTCTCAGTGTTATTGTGCATGAATTTATGACCGTTCTTTTCCCTTGCACCTCTGCAGGAGCGAAAGCAGCTACCCCTGAGTTTAGATCCCAAACAGTGAAAAAATAAGACCTTAAGAAAAGAAGAGAAAAACATTAATAAAGACATCAAGCGCAGGCATTTGTTGTTTGACTGCTGTGTACATCTTTACACAAGCTTGCATCATTACGGTTTGTTTAGTCTGCAGATCAAGCCAAAAAGTGTTCAGATCACCAGGCATCTGAAAAGCTGTTAAGCACTTTATTCAGATAAGCTCTCTTTGATAGAGGATCCATGCACGAGCGAAGGAAAACCGCCGAGATAAACAAGAGTGACATCTGCTAACCAACTTCTCTCCTTGCTTTTTTTTTGAAGCAATGTTGCCAGCGGAAATGATCTGTTTTGTTTGTGTTGAGGGAAATCAGGAGCACCGCGGAGGACGAGGGTGCACGCTGCATAGTCTCCCTGTTCTGACAGAAAGATTAGTGTGTTTTACTATTTGATCTGATCTCATGTAACGTGGAATACATCTACAGGGGGTGGAATGAGAGGAAAAGTCATTACTGTCTTCAGAGTACAGCTGGGTTTAGAGTCAGCTGAACAGGAAAGTGGACTTTATAGCCTGTATTGATGGTATTTGATATGAAGTTATTACCGGTACACATGTCAATTAAATAGCTTTAATGGAGCCAGAAAGTATATGTGATATGGGATATATTTTATATAAGAATAGGGATTAAGTTGTCCTCTGTATGAATTCTATAAAGGGTTTTGTGGTTTTGTTATCAACACAAAGCCAAAAATGTTCCCGTTTATGGAGTTAATGAACAAAACATTCTCTCTGCCGTTGCTTTTAAGGTGTTAATGTTGAAGCTACTATTACATTTGGGAGTATGTAAATAACTTTATTTCTCTAAAATGTTTAGAAGGGTTTAAAAACTTTTTAAACCAGTCTTTGTTATATGTCATCCCTTCTCTATACTGTACATCTACAAAACTTCTCCCTGTCGCTTCCTACTTCAAAAAAGTACTTCAATAATGTACTTCAAATTTACACATAATTACAAAGGTAAAAGTGGCAGCATTTTTATTGTTTTAAATGCTCAGCTAAACTGTGCCAACCAATTATCTGACACTGAAGAGCAAAGGAGGAACTGGATCATCTAGTAATGTCTGCCAAAGGCTTTTAAAGGGAACAAATATTAGATTTTTATACACTAAAATATATCTACATTAAACTGCTAACTTTGAGGCTGAGGTATCCAGTAGATAAAAGATGAAAATACAAGTTAATCACCCGTGAGATCTCCACAGCGTACAGTGCCAGCCTGATGGTTAACACAGCACTGAATAGAAGCAGGTAATTTCAGCTGGAGTCTCATATAGAAAACCAGCAGGATCTCCCTCCCTGCTCGGACGACTTGCAGGTTTTCCAGAATGACTGAGATCTTATCCAACTGTTCAAAACTGGCAGCCAGCAATCTGCTTATCATTATACCAGGCGGGCGAAAATTAAACACTCCAAACACGAGTGCATATTAACACCCGGAGAGCAATTAAACACAATGTGGTTGCGGGCATGTTTTCTCCCCCTGCCTTGCACCAGGTAGGGGATGTAGCAGACAAAGCTCGGTGGCTGCACACTCGAGAGGGTAATCGGCCATGTTATCTGCAAAAAAACACAGGGACTCCAATATGCACAGGTGCTGTCCTCAGCTGTGCTATATTGGTTAATTGAGCAGATCTCTTATTTCTTACCCTCCTATAGCTGCAATTATCCCCTGGCACAAAAACACAGTCGGCTGCTTATGGCCTACACGGGAGCTATGACATCTGAGGTGAGTGCAGCTCAGGTTGAGTGATTTCTTGTAAGCTGGCAGCAGCCCCTGCCACTTCAGCGGGTTATTAAAGCCGCGGGACAACAAGGTACCAGTTTTTAAACTGGTGTAACTTCAGGAAACAGAAAGCATTAAAAGGCAGCAGTGCGGGGAAAAGGTCTCCCGGGGGAATTAGACACTTGAACCACTCAGGTGAGCGCACTCAGATGAAAATAAAGCACAAGCGTGTTTCATTCAAGTACATGGAGAATTTGAGACTAAAGATACCAGTTCTGAAACCTGGACTTCAGATCCAATACCAGTGCTTTTAAAAAATACATGATAAAAATGAATTTCTTTAAATAGCTGTTCAAGTGCAGCCCCAGTTCATGCCAGCCCTCGAAAACTGAAATCTTGACAGTATACAAATTTCCATTACATGCTGGAAGCTCTTGACCAATCACGACAGAGTGGACGAGCTGGCCAATCAGAGCAGACTGAGCTTATTTTTTTTTGCGAACGGGGGGCCTTAAAGAGACAGGAGCTCAAAACAGAGTGTGTCAGACAGAGGCTGAAAAGATGAGCTGCAGTAATGGACAGTATGAGCTTGTAAAGTGATTCCATATAAACATGTGCAGGATATGTTTCCTTCAAATCACCACACAGGAGCAATTCATGAACAACAGCATAGGAGTTAGAATCTTTCCAAATGCTTAAGCAGATGACAAGGTACAAAATCCAAACAGCGATGAGGTCAGGATGTAAAACAGGGATCTAATGTCAGACACAACAGGTCCAATCAGTTTAACATTTCAACTTTAAAGAGGAGAAAGTTTTAGTAAAACACTCAAACTGCGTTGGGAAATAAAGTTTTTTTCTCCATCAAACCAAATGAGCAAAAAACTACAACAATTGCTTGCATTCACGAAAGGCAGTGGCATTCTGGGTAATGTAGGAGAGCAATAACAATGTAGATTCTTTAACTCCATGAGAACAAAACTCTTAAAATGTGTATAATACAGACTGATTCCGTTTTAGACAAAGATGAGACTTGAGAATATTATAAATGAATAAATTAAAGGGGCGATTATAGCAATTTTAAATTTGGTGATTTAGTCAAATAATAGGCGCAAGTCCAAAGGCGACAAACCCCTCTGATTGCAGAGAGCATATTCTCCACCACCTTTCTTTTAAACAACGCACCCTCCAAACTGCTGTGCCGTGCCCCCCCTCCTGCCCGCCAACGCAGCGGCCAGGCTGTCATATCGTATCAGGGCGTCGCAGGAGAAAGATAATATGTCAGATTAAATATGTATGGGTGAATTAGGGCGATCTCAAGTATTATATCATTTAAATTCAAATCGCTCCATCGCTGGGCACCATCTCATTATGACGCTTGAGAAATTAGCAGATAAAAACACTGTCACACGGGTCTGATATTAAGGCTAATTTACCCCTTGAATTTCTCTCTTTTTTTTTCACACTCTTAACACTTTATTGTAGGAAATGAATGAATAGTTACCTATCAAAGCCGCTTGGTAATGGAGTTTTGATCCAAATTGAGATGTCCACCTTTTGAAAAATCACGACACCTACTTATCCCCAATTTAAACTTAAAAGTGAAAACCCTCTGCAGAATATTATTGAGGCCATTGTGTCTGGGGACCTTTGTGTGTCGTGTTGAAAGGCAAACCGAGTCCTGCGCAGCACGACGCTCGGCTTTTGTTGATCAACGGCTACACACTTGTCTTTTTCATCCAAAATCCAGATAATGTTTAATAATTTAATAATGACATCTTTCCCTCCCGGAGAAAGAAAGACTGAAAACGTCTCCAAGCCCACAGCCTGTGTCCAAAGACTGTCGGTTTATCATTTAAATTTACACACAGATTGTTACAGTTTACAGGTTAATTGCAATTATAGTTCCGTGTGCTTGAATGATGCCTGCCTGTACAAAACAGAAGCCAACAACCATTAATAAACAATTAGTCTTGCTCATTTATCATGTGTTTTGTGCCGACGAGGAAAAGAAAGAGATGAAAAAGCCTAATGTGGGTGAAATGGTGGATGGAGAGACGCTGGCGTCAGGGACTGTGGTGCCAGGCGACCCAAGACCCGACTCTTTGTGGGGATAAATCTACGGGACCGAGGAAAGACGTTTCGTTTTCTTTGTTGAGGAATTTGACTCCGAGACTGAGGAAACCGTCTACAGCCATGTTTCATGGGTTGCAGCTAGTTATGGAAAATACCCTGTAGGTAGAGGTGAACACTTGTGTTGAATTAGATGGAAAGCAAAATGTCATTAATAGAAAAAAATGAGTAGGACACTTAGAACATCTCATACCTGAGCCAACGGTCCCCTTTAATTAATTTTATCTTGGCTACACTTTGGTGGTAGTAACATGTTTCTAGACAAATTAACACATCTGCATCAAATTGCACCCGCTCAGAGATGTCAGTCCCTTAAATATGGCAGATTTTATTTATCAAGATCCATGAATTATTCCCTCGCAAATTGGTGCCAATGTTAGAACACGCCATAATTATAGAAAAAAGGGGGAGAAGCAAGTTTCATGGATATATATTAAAAAAAGACGGTATAAACCTGCTGACAAACATCAGAACCATCAAACCAACAAACAGGCAGAAGAGATTGAAAACAACCTCCTTGGTTTCCTGGTTAAAACCAGTTAAAAAACAATATTGGCAACCTTAACCATTATATGATGCAGAAGCAGGAATTGGGTTTCACTTATACCTAGTCAAGTTAATAAAGCTTTTCTAGACTTGATACCACTCATACAGTGCATCCAATAGCAGTACTTTTTTTTCTATGGTGGGCAATTCGGGGTTCGGCATCTTGCCCAAGGACACTTCAGAATGCAGATGTGGAAGACTGGAATCGAACTGCCGACCCTCTGGTTGGAGGACGACCGCCCTACCCCTCAGCCACAGCCGTCCCCCGACTTACTGCCACTGTCTTAATTTGTATCCTCTGAAGGAATCTCCCATTCGAATTATGTCTTTTCTTGCTTAAACCAAGAAAAGACGACAGTACAAACAGAAAACCCTTGTGTCTTCTCGGTTGGTCACTTGACAGTACAGGGGGTCTTTTACCAGTTTTACGCAGAGAACATTTGTTTGGAAAAAGCCCCTTTAAGCACCGGCTCTCCTCACTGAAGGTCAAACTGCCTGTGTAACAGCTTAATAATAAAGTCCGCAAACAAATTACCGGCACGCAGCCGCGGTTCAGCTGGGTACAGCGCCGGCTCCTTAAGGTGAGGTATTAGCAAAGCTTATTTATTTTCATTTCCGTGGCTTTTATTTGCTCCTTTCCCCTGTGGTAAAGCAAAGGCTGATTTCTGCCATGATTCCCTCCTTAATTTTAATACCCTTTTTACTCATCATACAGACATTACACCCCCCCCAACCTACCCCTCCCATCCCTCATCTCTCTGAAATAATGTAACTTGGGCTCACACAGGAACACAGGGCCACCACAGGGAGGACTGTAAACTAGCTTTCTTTCTCTTTTTTTCCTCCCTGCAATTAATTGGTGTACAGCCATGTGCATATATGATAACAGAGGATTTTTTTTTCAGAAACACCAAACCCTTCCCCCTCCCCGCTCCTGTCACACATACACACACCTCCCCAACAAGGAAAAAGGGAGGTTAATTAATGTAAGGGGCTGCGTGTTCACTGAGATGCAGAGTTTACTTCACTGCTGATGCTGCCACCGCCACCCCTCCTTCCCCCTCATCCTCCTGCTCCTCTCCATCAATCCCCCACCACCACCACCACCACCCTCCTCCACCCTACATCCCCTGCCGCCTTAAGAGTCTTGATTCTTTGCTAATGACCTAGTTCTTTTAATGAGCGGTATTAACCCCTGGCTACAGTCGCCCAGGTCTTAATTGTCAAGCCAGGCTGAAACGCAGGGAGAGGAGTCCCTCGCCCATCAGCAGGTAGAAGCGGCGCAGTCGGCGCGCTACATTAGCACGCCTCATCACCGGGGCCCCAGGAATAAATAATGAAAAAATAACATAAAATAAAAAAAGGTTGCCGAGGCAACTGGCAGCCACCATCATCAACTATGTTACCCCCCTCCTACTCGTCTTCCCACTAGCATCAAGGGGTAACCTTGTGATGATGATTTTGGACTATCTCCTGCTGCGACCAGAGTGGGGAGGAGATACAGTGTGTGTGCACAAAAAAATATATAAAAGTATAATCAGAGTGTGTATCTGCTTAAGAAACCTGCAAACTCATTAAGACACATTTGGAGAAATTGAGGGAAAAAAATGCAGACCGGGTTCTTTCATTTACAGAAAATGTGATTAAAAATTCCCCTTTATGTTGCACCCAAGAGGTGTGTTTTAAAATTCAAACACTATTTACTATTAAGCACAATATAAAATAAATCCAATAACGAGATATAGAAATATAGACACCTAATTAGCACAAGGACGCTGCAGAGCTTCATGAAACACTAATGGCATTAATGAAGAAAAGTCCAAAATAGCACAAGATTCGTTCAAATGCAGAAACAAGTCGGCAGCAAAGATGCAAATGCAGCCGCTCCTTCACGACTGTTATGAGACTGCTTCAATTTTGTACTGAAATGAGCATTAAACAGTCTTAATAAAAAGGAAAATACATTTGAAAAGCTGAAAAATCTTTATTTATAACGTTATTCAGCTTTCCTGCATTTTTTTTAGATTAAATATTTGAGTTTTTTGTCCTTTTTTGTCTTTAATGAGGCAGAATTAACTAAAATAAAATGGTTTCTCTGCAATTATAATTCTAAAACTGATTTACAGTCTCATCGTTGACCCCCATAGATCCTCTATTGATCACTTCACCTGTTATTTACCTGCGTCGGTTAAATGCTTCCTCTTTATTCCACATTAGCCATGAAATATAAACCACATCACTTCCTGTGTGCTAGAGTGAAAGAAATCATACCTCAAAGAGAACAATGACAAACTAGAACATGGATGCTCCAGTGTTGGACCTAGCGGGAGGAGGTCAGTCAGATTAAAAGCCCCTTTTGACCAGATACGGGTGTGTGCCGCACCCTTGTACTCATCGTGTTAGGAAATGAGTCCATTTCCCATTAGGATGCTGCTATGCCTTTACAGCTGGGGGTATTAGCAGCAATAAACCTCACTGTCAATCTACAGTAGGGTGGGGGCCTGTGTGTGTGTGTGTGTGTGTGTGTGTGGATACGGCACAGTGTCAGTTAATTTGTGTGTGGATTTCATACAGTGTGTACTTGCAAGGCATTGTCATTGGACAAAAAGAGAGAGGGAGGGAGAAAGAGGGAGAGAGAGAGAGAAAGTGTGTGTGTGTGTGTGTGTGTGTTGTGTGTGTTGTGTGTGTGTGTGTGTGTGTGTGTGTGCATGTTTGCATGAGGTCGAGTTTCCAGCGGTCGGGCTGTTGACGTGACAGCCCGTCGGTCAGATCAGGAGAGGGGAGACCTTGACCCGAGCTGTCCAACCAGCAACGAGCCCTGCAGCACTGGGACCAGTATGACAAGGGCAGAGGGAAGGGCAGCTGAACACACACACACACACACATTCATACTCCTACACATGCACAAATACACTCATTCTTATGCACTTGCTAGGTTTCAGAGACAGAAATGCCTCAAATTACAAATACAAGTGTCTGTGCTGTGCGATTTTTCACAGACGAAAAAAAAAGATTAATCTGAGAGAAACATGAGCAAGTCGTTGGTCATGGCTCCGGAGGAACTGGTCCTACGTCGCACTATGAGAGCTTCAAATAAGGCTGTCGACATAGTTTCTGCTACACAAGCTCTCCTGGGACACAACTCTCGAAAGCGTCAGCAGTTCAAGTGACCATTTCGCGTAATGGGTAAGAGGAGCACATGAGATTGTTGAAATCGACATGCAACACTGTTGATGTGAGGATGTTTTTGTCCCTCGTGACTGCTTCACTGTTTCATCAGGCCAGGAGGGGACAGGTCTGACTCACCCGCAGCCACAGGACAGGACTTGTCCTCCTTCAGTGGTGATAGTAGCCATCTGCCAGGTTGTCTTCATTGCGTCATCCAAAGTTGTTTTCTCTCTGAGGGTAAAACAAGGGAGGGATGTTAGAACTCTGCATCGGTGCTGCTCTCCTGGTGTCCCACAGGTTTGTTGGATCCAGTACCAATTACATCAGTTTATTACGATTTGGACCCCTCCCTCTATTCATAGACATGTCCTGGTCAACGAAATAACAATACAGTACATTAAGCCACAAATTGGGGCACAAAAACCATGACAACAGACTGAAATCTGTGGACAATGACACATATTTCATTGTTTTTGGACCACTTAAGCTTATCGGGGAGAAAAAAAAATGATGATCACGGCCGACTTCCAGCTTTAAAGCTGGGGTTGGGTAATCTTGGGAAAGCCGGCGAGAGCAGGCTGCACTTTGAAATAATGCAACGGATGCAGCCAAACAACTGCGAGAAGACGACTATACTGGGACTTGTCTTGTTCAGTAACAGCACAGGGAAGGTGTGTGCAAGCAGACAGGTTTGCAGCTGACAGACAGGTACCCTTACCCAATAACTTCATCCTGACCAACTGAAATGATTGGTCATGTTTATTACTGTCCTGCAAGGGCCCCAGACAATAAATACTGTATTTATTGATGTAGTGAAAATGTGACTTTGTCGATGTCTGTGCTTTGGAGACTATTCACAGTAACCGGCAGTGGATATAGAGCAGTGAAACATCTTTTAGTATAATTAGGAAAATAATGAAATTAGTTTTTTGTTGTTGACAAACTCTGCCCCACAATATTTTTATTTTATACTGAAAACAAACAGCTTTTACACATGGACTGCGACCCTGACCTTTAACCTTGAAATAGAACACACCTGCCAAAAGCAGCTCAACAAAACAGTAACAGACCAGACTTTACTGTTCCAGCTCCATAGTATAGTCTGACCGAGCAGCTGTAGAGAATTCACATCAAGCATGTTGAATATGTTTTTATAATTTCTCCTGCACGCTCTACCAGTGGGTGTCAGACAGACACAATCTCCAGTTGTGTGTCGCACTATTTCAGAAGCTTAAACTCCTTGAAATAGATGATGACATTTAAGAGAGGGAAAACTTTCAGATCATTACAAACCTTTTCAGAATCAATTAACACAAGACCTCTCATTTAAACAGCAATTTAACTACACATACATCTCACTAGCAAAGGTCAATTTAAAATATTATAATAAGTCATTTATGCTCTTTCCTGAGGAGTACTACAACATCCGGCCTCAAAATTCACACAAGGTGTTTCTTATTATTTTCTCTACAAACCAAGTAGTAGTTGCTGGTTTAAAGGTACAAATTAATAAGCCAGAAAAGCTTCCTCGGTAAAGAACATGATATGTTGCTCTCCTGCGTGATGCACCGTACCTAAATACCCTGAATGTAAAAGCACCTTAACAAGACTCTGCTGCTTTCTATGTCATATTGTACACAGCAATTCATGGGGAGGCAAAAGAGAAAAAAGGCTTTTTCTTCCGAAGCAGAGCATTCTTCCAGGGCTCCGCTCTCCAGAAGCAATGACACTGTACTTTTGTGAGGTTTGTCTTCTAAAAGCAATAAACGAGAATATCCTGCCTGAATAGGGAGTCTAAGAACCTTCACGGTAAATTTAAGGAGGGGAGATCCGCGGATGCCTCAGGAGCCACCAAATGCCTTTCCTTAAGCCCTCGGCATTCGGGGGGAAAAGGGGGAAGGAGAGGGAGGTGAGGCGGAGGGGGAGAAGACGAAGAAGACACTATTTCCTTTCAACACCCCTCCCTCCTTCCCTCCCTCCCTCCTTCCTTCCTTCCATCCGACCAGCTACTGCCTTTTCATTCCTGTTTGAAGCAACGCAAGATGAAACCATGCGAGTGCCGTCATTACCGCCATCATCGCTGCCACTATCATCATCACCATCATCATCATCATCACGACTGCCACCACCGCCAACGTCAACATCATCATCGAGACCCCCTCCAAGACTCGCTGTGATATTGCCCGTCATTTCTCCCCCCGTTGTCAGCGCAGGTTACAATCTGTAATCCATGACTGCCTCAGAATTAGAATGTCCCCCGTGAGTTTTATATTTTTTTTCTCCGGCTCGTTTCTCTTCTTACACCCCCCCTCCACCTTCTTTTTCTTGTTTTGTATTTTTTTTTATTCCTGCTTTTGTTGTCGTTGCCCTAAAGGCTTTACCGATGCTCCGCGGCCCCGACGTTTATTCCTCCTAATCTCAGTTTCATCTCCAGGCTAGCTGTGACAGATGGTTATAGGCACACAATAGTATTAAGAGTTTTTTTCTCCCTTTTCTTTTCCTCACCCCTCTGCCTCCCGTTGCCCCCCCCGCCTTCCCCGCCTCCCCCCCTCTTCTGTACAACAAATAGCGATCAGACACAGAGGCCTGACTTCTGTGTAGGTAAACTGCGCTTTAAACGTCTCTCTGTGTGCCGTCTATCTCCCCTCTGTCAAGTAACTCCCCCCTTCCTCACCTCCTCCTCCTCCTCCTCCTCCTGCTGCTGCTGTCGGCACTCCAAGGTAAGCTGCATTAACCTCACTGACTGTTATTAAAAAGATGTATTTCCCCAGGTTTTCCCTTCTCTCCCCCTCTCCTCTTCTTTTTTCCTGATGTATTCGCCGCACACATATTCTGAATACACACGTTTTGGCGCGTGCACACTCGCACTGAACAAACAAATATCAGGACGCCGTCATAAATTCTCAGCGCCAGCCACAGTCGGTCTAATTTCAATCCCACTGTCATTCGTGTCAGATGAGAGCCGCCGGATGATGCATAGGGGTAAATAAGGCGGGTAAAATTAGCCCCTCCTGTCATTCCCTACCTTTTACCCCCCGAGGCATCCTGGGAAATTGACTGCACACTAGATTTTGAAAATTATCCCCTTAATGTTGGCCAGAGAAATGGGATTGGGCGGGACTGGGTAATGCCTTACCGGTTTCACCCACAGCGGATTAATTACCAATTTTTCACCTCATTTTGCATTTATATCATTCTCTGTTCATAAAGGAGAAGGTGAAATGATTGAATGGTGAAATATGCAGGTAATGGAGGAGCCTCTAACCCTGTATAACCAGCAGCTTCACGGCAATTCAACCTCTCCTGCAGGAAAAGCTGGCAATCCATAAAGCGTGCATTTTCATATTCTAAGTGAATAATTAGGGAACCACCTACGTAAACACAGGCATCATCTGTGAATTTGGTGATGACTGTTTGTTTATTATAGGACCGAGTTAGATGTGTAAAATCTAAACATGAAGAGCAGATTCAACGGAAAACAGTTAAATCAAGTCACTAATTCGGTTTATTTTGTGTGATCATAGTTGGATTACGGCATCAAGCCTCATCACGGCTGCAAACAAAGTTACCGACTGTGGGTTCACAGAGGTAAGGAGCTGATTCAGCTCATAAGCTGGGGCAACTTCATTCTTTAACCACATCATTACAGCTGAATGGCCTCCAGGTTTCGGTTTGGGTGCTGTTCAGGGTTCAGCGAGGGCCGAGGCAGAGCTTTGTTTAGGCTCTAAGCAGAGACGGATGACTGGAGCAGTCAAAGTCGTAAAAACGGGCCAAACGCAGACACACTGGAGTCATCAATCTGCTCAGTAGAACCAGCACTGAGGACCGCCGAGTTAATTCCGAAGGACGGTTACTCTCATTTAATGTCAGCGTAGAATAAGGGAGCCACATTTCTGAAGCTCCGAAGGGAGATTTGGGATATTGGTAATTAAACTCCAGTATTCTAAAATCCTGTAAGGTGATGACAGTGAAATGCCCACTTAGGAGAAAGATCTCACGATGGCCTGGAACCGATTTATTTGGACTTGCCTCTGTTTTGGCACTAGTTTGGATTCATGTCTTTGAGAAACTATTAAGGTTTTTAATGCAAAAGCCCAAAAGACAAAGTTAGGACAACTTGTGTCTATTTAAGAATACCACTATTCAAATGACCACATGATGCAAACACAACTTGACAGGAACATGAGATGAAGCAATGTGATGTAAAAACATCACAAACGACCTATTGTGTTCTATCACATCCTTTGAGCTCTTGGGTCATCACTTGTCGGTTGATACGATTCTCAATCTCCGATCAGGGCGAACAGAAGAGTCTCAGTTAGGAAGGACATGAAGCCCTCTCTCACCTCACTCTACACAAAAGGGCCTTTTGCACTATCATCTAAACGCCGCAACTCCCTCAGTGACTGATCCACCCGCCCAGTGGAGGCAGAGGGGAGCGGTGGGGGGGGGTTAAGGGGGTGCAGAGGTCGCAGAGTCGGATGTGGGCCTGCCGGGACCCGCCAAGGATTAACACAAGCGCTGTGCTCAGGACATATGGCATTTGTCATCTCCCACTGGGAAAGAGAGACTCTCCCTTGGCTCTGCCACCTCTCCCCCCCCCACCCCCCCTTTCCCTCATCACATCTCTCTCTATCCGACTTTCCCCGCGTCTCTCTCTCTCCTCCTGTCGAGATTTAAAGGCTTGAAGTGCTTTAGTTGTTTACTGTGCATTAAATGCTTTCCCCCCCCCACCCCCCTCATTCACCCCACCCGCTAAACTTCGCAGTGTTAAGAGAAAAATGGCTCAGAGGAGGAGAGGCTGCTGACGCTGTGAAGCCCTCTCTCAGATGGAGGCTGGAGTCATCACAGGAAGATGTCGTGTGATGACTCTCCCCTCAATTCCATGTGAGGTGGAGGAACAGTGCTGCTGGCACAGACACCCACACCTGCCCTGAAGGGTTTGTTTGTACAACAATTCATTTTTGTGTGCATATGAAGGGATATTGTGTGTTGTATTTTTTCTCTCTCTCTCTTTATTCTGGCTTAACTTGGAGAAGCTTGTAGATTTCAGAGTACTATTTTCTATGTTTCCTAGGAATCAGAAAGAAAAAGGTCACATAAAATATCCTGTTATACTCCTGGACTCAGCCAACAACATTCTCACGAGAGTCGGCATTTGACAAATCCATCATCAGGCCTGACAGCAGCAAATCTTGCATATATTCAAATTACAATGTCATGAGTAACAGTGTATTTTAAAAGGCAGCTTATCGTCTACTAAGTCTCCATCACAATACAATCACTTCTCAATGATATTCTGCCACCTATGATGTATTACTTCCTAACTGCCTACACATTGTAGCCTGTTCTATCACTGATGCACCAGCACAGCCGCTAAACACCGTGTAGGACGAGCTGTTTAACTTGAACCTGCAGTTTTACCTTATAAGGAAGCTAATTAGCAGAATGACGTTCGTGCCTCACAACATCGTGTCCCTTCCCCGAGTGTGAACACTATCATTCAGCTTCACGCTTGCAGGTATGCTCTTGTCATCCTCCATCTTCATAAAGAGGCATGTTATTATAACATGATGGAGTGCTGTGTTTTCCCTCGCAGTACTTTCTTTATGGGACAACGTAATATGCCGCGAATCAAAGGCTGTAATTCGGCAGTTGATGTTTATTGTGCGCCCCTCGTGTCTTGAGACATTTGATAAACAGCGTGTTGCGGAAGGCAGGGAAAAGGTTGGTGTGTTGGAGGATCTTGTGGGAGCTTGCCAAAATAATACCCCATTCAGCGCGGTTACCATGTGAAAATGCCTCCAAGTACTGACTCATATTTCACCGCCAGAACGAGCAGTTTGCCGTATGGGCCCGGTGATGAATTATACCAAAGCACATTCCTTATGGGAAATCTGGATGGTGCAGGAGAGACGGGGGAGCAAGCTCCAGCGACAAATTGCCTTCACTGTCAGTTAGTCGGTGTTCCTTTCTTCTGTGTGTTGTTGTTGTTGTCGGAGGGAGAGGGCTGGGGGTTTATTTTGTTAGGTGGAGGTTATTTTGTCTTCTGCGAGCCATTTGGAAATCCCTCCAGGTAGTGAGATCTCAGGATCAGAGGCCGCCGGAACAGAATAGGCAATGGGAGTGAAACCGAGAAATGCAACAACATAAAAATAATAAATAAAAAATCCCTCAGATGATGATTTGCCCCATCAGCTCCATCGATACCTGTTAGCAGCAGCGAACCAGCAGTAGTGGGCTGGAGGCCAAATAAGCCCAGTTGGTTGGCCGGTTGCCAGTTTGGATCCCTGGGATGTTTCTAACAGGAATCGGTGCACACCCACTCTGATCCCACAGGCTGGAGAACCGGCGAGGGCCAAGGGCCACGAGGATAACCCGCAATCTGGAGGATGAACTCTGCCTCTGAGCTGGTGCTCAAGAGGCGAGAATACAGGAGGGAGAGACGGGCTCAAGCCTCTCCACAACCTGATGGAGTGTCCATGTGCAAGGCACCGCTAATCTAACATTGCCGAAGATATTAGAGGGAGAAAGAATTACCTGCAAAATCAGCTCGCTCAAATTTAGACAATAGTGTCGGAATTTCTGTGTGTGCGAGGCCTGTTTTTATGTCTAAATAATAATGTCTCCATATCCAAAGCCAGTTTTATGAAGAAATGGTTCACCCAGCTCAGTGTGACAAAACTCAACTGGTCTGCAGAGACTGGGCTTCAACCCCATCCAATGCCTATGGGAGGACTGGGAATACAGGGTCATATGAGCCAACATCAGGGGCAGACGTCACTAATGTTCTTGCAGTTTTGAAATTTTTTAAGAAACTGTCCAAAATGAGTGCAGGCTGTTCTTGGTTCAGGAAGGAAATCTCCACATCACACATAAGTGCAACGTTAAGCTGTCTATGTTTTGTTCCCCCTCCGTGACTTTCCCTATAAGCATGTTCAATACAAGCTGAACAGCAGGCATGGTAATTGTGGTATCCTTACATTTGGCCAAAAAAGCTGGTGGTCTTTCAAATGATGTAAATCAGTCTTAAAAAGGGATTAAACATTTGTTTAAAAAAAAAGGAGGTCAGCCGTAGTAGACGTGTCAATGCTGTTTACAAGTGATTTTGTTTTGTCTTTTGGTTCTCGAGACAAACACCTCCATCCTCCATTTCCATGTTTACCACACACACTGAAAACAACAAGCTTACGGGCCCCCTTCAATGCAGGGGGATTACCAGGAGAGAGCATTTCCTCCTTCAATCTCAATTTACCTCTGCATAAATCCTAAAAATGTATGAGCATGTTAGCAGGCGTAATCCAGGCTTGATTTGCTCCTTTCCAGCACAAGGGGAGAGAGAGACAGTGAATGAAAGCTTACCAACTGGGTAGTTGTTGTCACTAGCACTAGAGTAGGTGGCCAACAAAAGCCAGAGAAACACAAAACACACGCAACAGCGCCCGTGACGGTGTCTGGAGTGAGGCTGATGTAGGAGGCAGAATAGGTGGTCTCCCCGCTCGTGTTTGTTTGTCTGATTTATTGATACCCCTCACTGGGGAGCTCTGTCTCTCCTCAGACTGTCGGGGCGCACAGTGGAGACGAGAGGGGGGGAAAGTGTTGAGGGAAAGAGAGAGGGAGGGGAAAAAAGTGGTTATTTCTGCTGATAGGGCATATTTTTTTGTCAACAGACTCTGGCAGATGAGTGTATGTGATAATGCCACTGCCAAGGAAAGTCTCCCAGCTCTTCAGCCCTCCGGAAAAAAAAGAATATCCCTGTCTCCCGCTCAGGGCCGTGGCTGTTTTCTCTCTCTCCTCCTTCCAGGTCTAATAATTCAGTAAACTGAAGTAATTACCACAGAGGCATGCTCAATAATTACAAAATGCTCCGTCACGGTCATGTAGGTAATGGCATCGCTTGCTCTGCTGGCAGCGATAACGCAGGTGAGACGAATCGCAGAAAAAACAGATCTGATAGCATTGTTATGGTAAAGAAATGGCATTATGATCAAGAGCAGCATTGCTAAGGGATGGGGGGGGGGATATAGACTCATGTTCACGCACGTGTTGTCTCTTCTCCACACAGGTACAAAGAGGGTCTGAGTGACAGTGTTGACATTCTGTCCATGGTCAAACATGTGTGCTTATCCCTGCTGATGCATCATCTCTTCTTCTGCAAATCGGCATGAAATTTGCTTAATTATCAACTGCAAATCGACAAAATATTAGCCATTGTTTACTGTAATCCCATTTTGCTCAGTATAATTTCCTCGACTCCCCCTCCTGGTGGCCTGCTTACCCAGGATTGGACACGGTGGCGTCCTGCCGATCGCTGCTTGTATCCAGTGCAGCTTCCACGGAAAAAAAAACGTCGGCGGGAACACGCCACGTAATTAGCAGAATGCGGCCCTAATGCTCGTCTCCTTGAGAGTTTGACCCTATTTGTTTGTGCCGAGGTAATTTCATTACGCCTGTGCGATTCCCAGGAGCTGCCGCAAGTTAACGCTAAATGCTCACCAGAGAGGGGATAAGTATTTGGCAAGGCATCAGCAAAGAAAAGAGAGGGAGCAGCGGAGCTCAATAACACTTCTTTCATGTTGACAAATTCCATTAGTGCGCAAAGGCTGGTGTTTTGTGCTCTATTTTATTTATGATAATGCTCACGCGCGGGAGGCAAGAGGTATTCATCACCCCGTGCCACCTATGTGGCCTGACAGTGTGCGGCAGACGCCGGTGATTTGCACAGAACACTCTCTGTGGGAAAGTGAAGGTGGCATCCTGTATCAGCACTTCAACCTTGGTTTTGGCTCCGGAACGCCGCGCGCTGACATTTTTGTTTTATAGGCATAAAAATGCGGAACGATGAACTTATATGACCAATTTACTAAAACAGTTCTGTTTAATCATGAGAACAACATCGATCCCGGGGTCACGGGGGCCGTTAAATTCACCTGCAGTGGTCTCATTACTGTGATGTGATTCCCGTTGAAAACAGTATATCTCAGGGAGACATTAGACCAATGGGCTATTAGTTATGAAGAGAGAGACGTTTTAATTTGTTTGGCAGGGCCGGCAGAAAGGTGTGATCTCATCCGCCTCTGCTTTTAAGTTCTGGGGGAAACTTGTTCTGCACATATAACTGATCTTGATGTTCCTGAAACCCCGCTGTAGGTCATTTGGCTACGTCAGAATAAAACTCGTAAAAACCCAAATTCACTCCAGATAGGTTTCTCAAACGCAGCATCACCTGGCTATCAAAAGCTGCTCTACGCCAACTACGTCTCCATCTGCGGAGGGTGTTCCCTGCTGATTAGGGTCCTATAAAGCAGCTCCAGGATCTGTGGATGTGGTGGCCTCCACAGTCTCTGCTGGCACCAGGCAACGTTTCTGTTTCAATAAAATATCGTGATCACCCTGCCTGCAAGTGTTTCTGCATACATGTGGCTTTATTTGACTGCGACTATAAGTATGTTTGCAGATGCCTGTGTGTGTTTTGCATGCACATATTTGTGCGCAAGTGTCCCATGTATGTGTATGTGTATGTGTGTGTGTGTGTGTGTTTTTGACTGTTTTTTCGGCGGGGTGTGTACCCACGCACACCCGCATGCACACACAACACTGAGGTTGGAAACATTCTGATGTCAACAGCGAAACAAGAAATAGGAAACACATTTAAATCTCTGGCGCGGAGGACGGTGTTCGGGAGCCAGGCGAAATCACCGCACAAGCCGGCATCGCGTGTGACAGGGTGCATCGCGGGATAGCTCTTTATCCTCCGCGCGCAAAAAAAAACAGCAACGGGGAGAGGTAGGTCCCATCTGAGGACAGAGAGTCGGCGCAGGTTGTACCTATTAGGGCAGCTTAGTAACTCAAGAAGCGGCAATTTATGAGCGAAGGAAGGGGAGGGAGGATGGAGGATTGGGGAAGAAAGGAAAAACTAATGCCATAACTCTGAGGGGCTCCCAGAAGACAGCTTTGAGGATTGGACTGGATGACAGAAAGGCTCGTCATCACAGAGGTGGGTATGAGCGCTGGTAATGAGAGGACTTTCTCCATGCCAGGCATTATCATGGACAGATTGCACCCAGAGAAGAGGAGGCCTCCTTTTGTCTGTTGAGAGCTACATCGGCTCAGAGTCGGCATAAAGGAACCAATCCTGCAACATGCACGGGGAAACGGGATATTTGGCAAAATGGAGCTCCGGTTTGCTATAAATTTCAAAGCGCTGTGGAGGAAAACAGACAGATTCCCTGCTGCCTTAAGACAAGTAGAAGGGTCATAGCAGATGACAGGGGAAAATGTACCAACGTACTGTACTTTTTTCCCCCCCTCCGTTTTCAATCTTTTGTGGTTGGCAGCAGGGACAGAGCCCAGGAAACAGTATCCTATCACTTAAATGGTTAAGTATTTTATGAGTAAAATGCTTCCAAATGTCTCTCAAAAAACCTTCCAGACCACACCAAAGACAAAATGAGGTAATATTACGTTTCTGAAAAGTCCCCAGTATGATACCCTGACTCTGCTGTAATTGCATCAGAAAAATAGTGCGCGAGTCTCCCTCTGTTACATGTCAGGCCATTGCGCTTGGCAAAAGCCGCGCTCATTAAGAGTGTGGGAGAGAAAACTTCTCAAATTTTTCCCAGCTGAAAGCTTGTGTGCACGTAGAGGAACACGACATGCAGACGTGAAGAAAAAGAAAAAACTTAATCCATATGTCCAACACTTTTGGCACCAGTGTGTCATGCTAACACTTTTCAGCAACACAATAATTAGCCACTATACTAATACTTACACGCACAAAGTGAGGTGACATATGCTGCACTTGTCATGTTACAATTACTCTGACGTTGGGAGCACATTTTAAAAAAAAGATTTAAATGTCAAAGTTGATATAAGTGAAGCAACATTACAGAACCTCAGTAAAACCTTCTTTTATTGTTCAAATTATAATTGTTTTTGGAAATACATATTCTTTTTTAGTTGGTATGATAGTTCTGGATACTTTTGAACACTGCTATCATCCTTATCATCACTATCTCTTATTACATGACTATGGTAAAAGGCTCAATGCAAAGGCCTTTATATCTAGAAAGATAAAATAGGTCTGTTGGGCGTTGGACATATGGAAATATATGAGTACAAAAATCCTGCAAGGTAAATAGATAAATAAATAAACTACCACAACGGGGAAAGTAACTTGTTACAGGAGCAAAATGAGGTTAAACAAGATAAAATATGAAAGTATAAAATAGGCCATAAAAGAGAATTAAATAGAAATAAAGACAATATGTTCATCTAAGATAATACCTTTCACTACAGACAGAAATATGTATAGAGAGACACACTTGAGGACAGGATGATTGCAGGCGTGTGTTTACTCTATTTGTGCATCATGTATAAGGAGATTCACGTATTGACTATTAAACCCAGTCCCTTCGGACTCTGAAAACATTATGTAATTGACTTCTGTTACGTGCATACAAATATATGAAAGCAGGCGAGCAGTCTTATAGATTTCTCATGATTACACGATGCTATAATTTTATTGTCGTCAATATAAAATAATCTGCTGATTAAAATAAATGACTAAAAAGCAAAAGGTCTTGGAAATAAATGTTTATATTTTGCACAATATAATGTGTAACAGTGATACACAGTTTTACAGTTAGGTTTACCACTAACTGGGTTATTTCCCATTTGATTTAGTATACATATGACATTTGGGTGTGTGCTGACACTACACCATGACAGGGCCAGAGTCCAAAAGTTCGGATTTAAAAAGAGAATCAACTTCACTCTTCACAAAATAAAAACACACACAACCCCTCAGGGACTCCTGTTCTGCCCCTTTCAGCTCCGGGCCCCTTGAACCATCATCGCCTCTCACCACACATTAGGTCCCTCGTGTAAATGACACTAAAAAGAAGCACTGGGACGATGCTTCAGCTGCAGCGTGAACACGGGCTGCTAATTCACGAGTCACTTACGAGAGGGCCTCTCTACTCCGACTCCTGACACTAAAACGCCATGTAACAATATATGAATCTTTAAAATTCCTCAATGATGCCGAGGCCCCGCCCCCTCGGTCTCTGTGGCGGCCTAATCTAGTGCAGATTAAAAAAAAATGGCTATCATGAAACAGGCTTTCCCCGTAAGTAATCCCCTCCTCTGTGAAAGGAACGGGGGTGGGGGGTGGGGGGGGGACACGGTGTTGTGAGAGGAGAGGATGGGGGGGGGAGAGCCTTTTTTTTGCTTCTAGTTATGTCAGGCTGTATTTTAAACAGTGCTAATCATATACCTTTGTGGACACTTAATTAAAATTACAAAACCAATTTTAATCGGCGGTCCAATTAATATGCAAATGTATGCAAATGTAGTAAAACAAGGTGGTGATTAAGTTAAGGACACTCTATTTCATGTCTTCCTTAAGTGTGAAAACAAACCGTCTTTTTCCCCTGCCACTGCACCCCACCCAAAAACCAGAAGGAGGACATCCAAGACTGATGGATTGTGATGTTTACCGGCCACATGCTGAGTTAGGAAATACCCTCCGCCTCATCATTGTTAAAAAGTGAAGTACAGGAGGATTATTCCAAATCCAGATTTCGAATAATGTATTCCGCCCCCCCCCCACCACACATTTACTAGCATCAACGTTCATTCACCTCAGGTCGGCGAGAGAAACGACCTGTACCGTATCTTACACCGTAATCTAAGTGTTGCGGGGTATGTTTGAAAAATTCATGCCAAAGTTTGCCGGGGCTCGAGGTGAGAGTTGACAATTCTTTCAACGAGTACACTTTCAATTCTAATTAGGCCTCGGAGATAGGGTGGTCTTTCAAAGTCATGGCTGGAGGTGCCGCAGAGAGCAGCGTGGGGTGGGTTGGGGGGGCGAGCAGGTAATAATGACTCTTGAGTGGATATAAAATAACTTTGGGCATTAAGGGGGAGAAAGGAGCATGAGAGAGGAGAGAATTAATTTACCCTGCGAGTGAGGCCTGCAGTGACTCGCCACATCGAGGTGAGTGCGGGTCATTAAACTTTGCTGCTTCCGGGTGTGTGCGCTCCGCTAGTTTTATAAATACAGTTAAAATAATCCTGAATGTTTCCAGTTAAACGTAACGCGTTATTAAAACCACAGAGGTCATATATTTTCATATATCCTCCCTGTGCTAATACATTAACCCCTGTTTGAGGAGCTGTGTGCAAACAGTTTTAAAAGATATGGCTGTGTTTTGGCAGCGCTCTGCTCGGTGTGTGGAGGAAGACACTGTACGGCTGCCAGATCCGGTAAGGTTTGGTGGGTGTGGATTTGGAAATCTGCTCCTGTTAGTAGATCATTCTGAGCCAGTATTGGCATTTTAATATCAGACCAGTCTTGGTTTTATACTGGTGTGGCGTTTGTCATGAGTCTGGCCACAACAAATGGGAATTTCATCCTAGGCCAGAAAATGCCTCAAGTCGGGAAACTATTAACTCTCTTTTCTTTTTTTTTAAGACACGTTTATGTAAAAGTTTGTTTTAATCAGCTTTATTTGAGAGTTTAAAAAAAAAGGCCCCTCTCCTCCTGGACTGGAAATGTAATTGATATCATCATCATCTGAAGCCCAGTAATCATAAAAAAGGTCAATTAAAAACACTGATACTGCAATGAAAAATGACACAGCGGATATTAGAGTAACATCACACACTGGTTCCATTAGTGAGATGAGCTGTGCTGTGCGAGTGTGTGGAAAACGAGTGTGTGTGTGTGTGTGTGTGTGTGTGTGTTTGCCGTCTTACATTCATGCGTATAAACCTAACCACAGTTTTAAGGATAAGATTGTGTTCCCTTTGTTTGTGCACATATTTCCATGTGTGTGTGTGTGTGTCAGTTACATGGGCTTGTTTTCCTCCATCTAACACAAACACAATTTTATGTACGAGTTTGTCTATTCACCGCGAGTAGCATGTGTGTGTGTCCATGCATGCGTGCAAAGGAGTCAAGCTAGCATGCATGCACACACAACTTCATTCCTATTAGCGGGGCGACCGTGTGCAGGTTCAGTGCACGTGAGCGGCAGCTTTCGGGGGGGCCGTGTGTTTGTCTGTGTGTGTGATGAACCTGCAAGTGAGCGAGTTAAGTCGCGCACAAGGTGGGCGAGGTGTTGGAAAACAGCTTGTGTCATCAAGTGTTAGCAACCTGTAATCCCATCTGAGCCGTGAGGATGTGCAGCCTCCCCCCCCGCAGCACGCCGGCTCCCTGGGGCTCCGAGTGCAACCTGCGCCCTGCTGATACCTCAGTTACACAAGGTTTCCAGGTGACTTACGCACATAAATACCAGAAGGAGGTCTCAGCTGTTGGCGAGGTGAGTCTTGTCCCCGAGCAGAGGAACA
Organism: Pseudopleuronectes americanus; assembly: GCA_038501795.1. Classification (NCBI taxonomy): domain Eukaryota; kingdom Metazoa; phylum Chordata; class Actinopteri; order Pleuronectiformes; family Pleuronectidae; genus Pseudopleuronectes; species Pseudopleuronectes americanus. The sequence continues at coordinate 4,135,557 of CM076739.1, read as the reverse complement.
TGATCCTGACATCATAGAGCACAAGCAGGTAGCTGCACCGGTGGCCATTTGACTCTGCCTCAGTGGGCTGAGGAGAGTCAGCTGCAGGAGAGGAAATAAAGGACTGCACCAGAGCTCCTGCATCTTTCAGCCAATTAAAGCCAGACTGCTGCAGAAGTTTAAAGGAAACAATACATTCCACTTAAATGAAAAGTTTACTTTATGAATATAATGAACTACTGCTCAGTTCAATACACACAGGGCTTTTGTTATCACCACTTCACTTGGACTGATTTGACCAGTAACCTATGGTTAGTGTGGAGGGGTGGGACATGGCTCAACAAGGAAACCAGTACATCTCAGGGGAGAGCCAAATAATTGAGTGTATCCAGGAATCTTTTCTCTGTCTTTGAAATGTTTCCCACATAATTAATTAATCTACGTTGGTAGCAGGGGTTCAAAGGTTCCATTAGACAGAGGTCGGAAGCGATGTATTAACTCCAGTGCAGAGATCACAGGTTGTGTTTACAGCTGCCCGACACAGACGTCAGCTCCTATCACCACAAACTTCCTTAACATCTTCAGACATCCAAGAACTTTCACGTCTTTTTAGAATTGCGATAAATTTCTACAGAAAATAATAATGTCCAGGTCTTTATGACAAGAATCTGGCATATTTAGTAGACTTGTATTCATTAGTTGTTTCAATTTTGTGTGGCTTGAAAAAACTGAGTGACATTCCAGTTAGCCACTGTTAGCTACTGTTAGCATTTCCATTCAACTTGCTGCTGCTCAGGCCTTAAAACAAATTACTACTTGTGGCCAAAATGTCAGCGGTCTCATTTCCACTATAAATGTTGTTGACTTTATAAAACTGCTCAACAAAAAAAAAGGAAAAAATACACAACTTTGGTTTCTGACCGCTTTGAACCAACAAACATGTTTTCTCAACAATAAACATCAAGGTCAGACTATGTCAGGAGGAATTAAGGGATGCATGTATTTGGACCGAGGGCTGTGACGTAGGGGAACAGGCAGGATGATGCGTTGCACACACACAATAACAGATGTTTAACAGAAGCAATGCTCAATCTGATTGTGTTTATAAGGGTCAATTGAATGTTTGCTTTCATTCCAGACAGTTTTCGGACCAGATCCAAAATATACATCACAGCTGGACTGGGTCCTGATTGGCTCCCCTCACTGAAGAATGACTGAAACCTGTCCAATTGGGCCAGTTTGCAGCAGTTGAACTGGACAGCCTCCAGTCAGCGGGGTTACCTCATTTGAATTAGAGGAGCTGCTGCTGTCAGCCAATCTGAGTTTCCTTGACATTTATCTGTATTTACATAGTATTTACATAGAATATCCCATATTTTAAACTGTAGAGGACCAGAATTTATTTTCGGTCAAAGGTAATGCTGTTATTTAGATGAATGTATTTAACGAATCAAAATTGAGTTGTATCATATAGTTATTTCTGGACCATTTTCTGACATTTACACGAAAAATTCAAATTTCCTAGACAATGATAAGGAAGGAGCTTCATCGAGGAGCCTTTAAATTCCTCTTCTTTTTCCAGATGCCTCTGAGACATCTGTAACGAGATAATATTCTTCGTGGGGGATTAATCTGAGGTGATGTTTCATTCAAACACTGACAACAGATGCATCAACTCTGTGTGACAAAACTATCACCTGCAAAGGAGAGAAATGGTACGAATGGCAAACGGCAGAATTGTTGCTTCTCTCCAGTGACAAGTGTTGAAAGGTATTTCTCTGCCTCTGATAATTAAATGTAAAAAAACGACAACACTTTTTGAAATCACACAGCAGTGAAGCCGTGTATTTCTCCCCCCCGGGGGAAAGCACCTGACATAAGAAGATGATTTGTCTTGACTCTCAGTCTGTGAGCTATCCATCTTAAATTGGAGGTGTCTCAGGTTTGAGCGCCACAGGAGAACACAGCATGGAAACCTTTGAGGCTTATTTTTATGCCTCTGTTATTTATATATTTATTTCCACCTGTACAGATGCATTTATGACATGTTATCATGGGCTTTGAATGGATTTCACTGTGCCTGGGGGCAATGAATCTGCGTTTGTATGTGAACACAGCCGTGATTTGTATCTTTTGACAATTAAATTACACAGGGATGTTTGGTGTGCAGGGTAAATACCTTAAACATTTCCCCACTTAGAGAAAAAAATTGAAGCTGCACGGAGGAAATACAAACGGTAGAGGGCCAAGTCCACGGAGAGATCCACTCGATAGGCAATTTAAAAAATGGAAGGGGGAGGTTTGACTAAGCAATAAAAGTGTTGGACTGCCAGCGAGAGCAGAAACACAGAAGAGTGAGGTGGTGGTGGTAAAGGAGGCGGGCGGGAGGCGGGAGGGTCAATTATCTTATTTATAAATCAGCGGAAATTCCACTGATGACTTCATTTTAAATTTGATCAAGCTGCCGGGTTTGAAACAAAACAAAAAAAAATCATTGATCTAATTCCCTTCATTGGTAATAATCGCAAGTCTTCCTTTGGCCAGCACTAATCAGGATCTCATTGATTTCCGCTGGACTGAGAGAATGGCGGTCGGAGCCGACTGACTTCAGTCTCCACAGTGTTAAAGGAGAAGGCTGGCGTTACACTGCCCCGAGTTTAACTGTTTGTACTGAAGATGTAACTTGGAATAAATGGTTCACGTAGATCCAGCCTAGATAGAAGCTCAGTGATCCTATCTAATGGGAACAAGAAAAACAAGCAGCTAGATGGAAACTGAACTGAAACCCTGAGTTTCTGCCCTGGTCATCACACAAGATGCTCCGTTAAGGGCTCACCAAATTTCTCTATCAAACCCAGAGGTAGGCACACGTGAATATTTGACCTAATGGCGGCAACAGATGGAGAGTCAGTCAATCACTGTCATTGAGATGCATCCCCTGGGAACCGTGATTGGCTGCACCAACTGTCATTGCAATGCATATACACAGGTCCTTTAGTGCTTTCTTTAGACATCATAGTATAGATCATATAGGACTTTAGTCACCCTGTCATTCTTTCTTCTACCTTTTCATTTATCGCTCTTTACCGATACAATGGGCCGGGGAAATCGCTGGCTCTTAAACGACTCCATGCTTGTGTATATGATCATGCTCTATAAGATCATGCATCAGTGCTGACACAATTAACTCTGCCCTGCATTGATAAACAAGGTTACCAGGTTAGTGAGTGCATTATTATGCAGCCCGTGTCACATTGATACATCATCAGCAGCCTCAACGTCCTCATTATTATTATTATGGTCACTTTCACAGGTGATACCACTGGCTTGGTTAGAGAAGGAGAGGCAGCGCAGCCAAGACAAACAAGAGATCATTAGAGCACATTAAAATCCACATTACAGCTTTTACTGCCTCCTCGGGAGTCAAACGCAGTGAGTGAGTCACCGGCAGGCCCACTGACTCGCCCCACCCTGGCCTGATGGCAGCCTGCGTGGATGCCTGCCCACTGATTGCAAATTTGGCAGCGTTTCGCAGAAAGGTGTATGGTGCTACCGAACGTGGGCAAAACGAGCAAAATCAGCTCAACTTAAAAAACTGAGGCGTTAAATACAAACAAGGGCAAAGAGTGAATCCTGAACTGACCCAGAGTTCCCTGTGAAGACGTCAGAACTCAGTCACGCTCACAGCTCAAAAACTAAATCCTCCTCTCGTTCTTCACGTTCTCTTGAGGCCACCGTTTGTTTGTTCATGAGAAGGAAAGGTTGCAACATGTGGGGGAAGAATCGTTTCTACGCCCGGACAAAGTAAACACTTGAACAAAAAAAGTTTTTAAACAAAGATCAAGAGAAACAAACTTAATATTGCAGTACTGACACAGTTTAGTCATTATTTAGAGGTGTGATTTTCATGTAAGTGCCAAAACGTTTACTGAATTTGACTCAAGTGGCATTTTATTGGAAGAAAAAGACCTAAGAGACCAATGACCACACCCGAGGGAGGAAGACAAATTGGAGTGAAAGCAATGGAGACGTTAGCATGTCAGGTTGAGCAGCAGTGGCTCCAGCAAACGAGAACACTAAAGCACATACATGTTGGACAACACAACGTTTCCCTAGTTACAAATCATGCTCAATTATTTTGTTCCTTAAATGTGTAAAAATAATTACACACAAGACATCCAGGACATTTCCAGCTGATGTAATGGTGCGGCTATAAAAATCATGGAATCATGGGTTTAAACACTTCACTCGATATAAGCATCATATAGCTGTAATTCACGTCTGGAACAAGCAGGAAACTGTACTTGTGTCATGTGGATCTACACTGTGGAAAAAAGAGGTTGCTGCTACTTTCAAAACCACTTTTGAGAGAAATTAAAGGTGAAAATCAGGGTTTGAAAAAAAACGCAGCGCTGACTTCCAGTCGTAAACCCTACTGTGTGGTTTCCCCTCACAGCATCGACAGAGTCTCGGGGCTGAGCCTCATGTGCTCCAGCTCCCTCAGTGTTTTGCCGAGGGTGACTCCTGCAGCGACAATCACAGGATCAGAGAGAGGATCCTCAGCAGCAGCACAGCACATGATAAATGAGTTTGTATTGTCTGTCATGCCGGCTTCCTGCCAGCCCAGGTCACTGGTTATTAAATTACCACTTGTCAATGTCCTAAATACTGATTGATGGATGAGCATGGCAAATGAAGGACTCCTATGACTTTTGTTGTCCCCCCCCCCTCCTCCCAGTTTTCTCAGTGCAAGGGGGAAAAACCTACACCAGATTGTTATTGACAAGTATTGAATGCAGGCTGGTGGCCCACTTCCAGTTATTCTTGGTGGTTTCATAAACATTTGATTTATGTTGAGGGTTTTTCTTGCCCCCTAGGGATTTCTTATTGTTTTTAATTCTTCAAATGTGATCAGTTTATTGTCCACCTTTTAACTGCAATGGACAATTTGTACAGCTATTTTTCTTATTTGTTTTTAGGCTAGCAGGCTATTTTATAAACATATTACTGGAGGATTTATTTCCCCACAGAACACAGAGCTACTGGCCAGGACTTTTTTAAAGTGGACTATTATTACAAGGTATTAATGTGCCTTTCGTCACTTGATGTATTTAATTGTTCCTTCAGCAATACAAGCTACAGTGGTGGAAATAAGAGTTGTACGCCAAAATCGTCCAGGTATAGAAAAGAGAATTTGAGAAGCAGGTTTATAGAAGCTGAATTTGATACATTTTTTATTTTAGTTTCTTGAGATTTGTTGCTTAAGATCCATATCTTCAATTTTTTGACAAAAAGGACTGATTTGACACTGCACTGATTTCAGGAGAAAGAAGCATGGCCTCTGTCTGATTCTCCATCAAACAGGGAAAAGAGGGTTCTAAATTGCTCCCCATGTTGTACTGCATGTTTTGTTAAAGTTTGAAATGAACCGAGAAGAAATGGAAAATTATCCTTCCACTGTATCCTCATGCCATGTTTTCTGAGAGGCCTGATGTGCTGGTGTGTAGTCATGTGGGCTGAGTGAGTGTGTGTGTCCCAGGGGTGTGCTCAGGGTTAGGGGCATCGATGAGTCTGTGGCTGACATTTGAGTGTGATTGAGGGGGAGTGCAGATACTTAATCACTGCATTGTTCTTGTGTCGGTGCGTTCCTGTCTTTAGCTGCACTTTACCAACCAACATGATGCGTCTAATGGGATAATAACCAATTAAACGGGAGCACGGAAAGTTTTTGTTCGCTTTGAGAAAAAGGAAAACCCCCGGAGGTGATCGATTCCAAAATTCCGAAGAATGTTAAAGTTAAAAAAGATGCCAAAAAAGTAGGAGAAATGTAGCTGGTGAAAATGATTAACTGTGTCTTTAGTCAGCAGACACAAAGAAGAAGATTCTTTTTTTGGGGGACGCAAAGCCTTCATCAGCCGTATGAAGAAGTTCTGGCTGGCTGTGTGTTTTTCATTTATTTTTTCAGTCATTGTTCACTGTGCCACATTTGTGTCTAATGATAAGGTAAATGAAAGGATATTTCAAAGAGAACTGCCCCTCCTTAAGTAGTGTTCTTTTTTCAAAGACTGGACAAACTGGAGCAGTTTGGAAAAAAGACCGCAGGCATGCCGAATGATTGTCAGCCATGCAAATAATCACTTACTTACACTCAGTGAGTTTGCTTCGGATAAGGCAAATTACCATTTGAAAATGAGCTCAAAAACACTCAGGGCGAAAAGCTTGCATCATGATTCTCAGTTATATTATCGCGGCTACGTAACCACTCACATATACACACAAATGCTGACAAACATGCACACAAACACGCTGCTCCGTGCAGCCTCTGCACTAGCTGCGGGGGTATCATATGAATGCTCTGATCTGATGGAAGGTTTGTCTTATTGCTGCATTCAGCTGAAATTGGTTTTCAGCCAATCAGATGCTGCTTCTGTTTTATTTTCTGGTGGCTGATGTGATTGTTTAAAGGCGCTTCTGCGAAAAATTCTGTACGAGTTATGAAACGGTGGAAGATTAATATGCAAAAACCAGAGAGATTAACGATGACATTGTGGGAAATCAGCAGATATGAACCTGCGCCATTTTGTCTACACAACTGCACCTTATTCCACAACAGAGACTTAATGAAACCTAATGGGATGTAGTCAGTGGCACTGGTTGAGGAGGAGATAATATATCCAAGTTTGTGGTACTTTCCCCTGCTTTCAATCATGTCAAGGAAATTTGTCATCACCTCCAAACACAGACTACTGAACAAAAAATCCATAGATCCAAAGTCCATATCCTGATAAACAGTATAGAATATAACGATCATAGACGTGTCTCAACTTCCTCCCACTTTCTACAAATGGAGCTGCCCTTAAGCCAGAGTCGGCAGTCTTCATGTTTGTGATCATTTTATCATAGACATTTATAATAGTAAAAATAACTTTATTTGTAGCACTAATCTAAACAAGGTTACAAAGTGCTTCACAAAATACAAGGCACTAAAAACAAATGAAGAAAATGGAGTTGGAAAAGTGGAGACCCATTGTCCATCATTAACAGCTTTAATACAGGTTTCTGTTTGAATGCCTGATGACGCAATCGCATGTTTGAACAAATTAATTTAAAATCCGAAGATGACAATAACACTTGGAAATACTACAATCAGACCAGGATAATGGAAGTGGGTGTTAAATAGAAACAACACATTCAAAGCTCACGAGGTGATAAAGAATGAACTGTAATCCACATGCACTCAATAAATGCACATGTTCATTTGAAATGTCACTTGTGTGTTGGCTGGAGGCTTGGTGGATGCTCGGCCAGGTGCTGGAGTCAGTGTGTCCCTCCAGCTGACAGTATGTCAGGGTGAATGGCCAGGTTATAAAAAGCTCTTTAAGCCCATATTATCCTTTCAGTTGCTGAGTCTATGGTTGAATCCAGAGCTACTGTCAACAATGTGAAGTTCCCAGCAAGGATTGGGAGGTAAGCAAAGTTTAAGCTACAGCACCAAACTAATGCCAGTTTGATTAAATGCTCTGGATACAAGCAGCAGGGGTTTCTGATCCCTCCACTATTATAGTTCCAGGGCTTACAGAGCATCCCTCATTGTGCCGCTCTCCTTTTAACCTTCTTCGGCTGAGGTCAATCTGTTATATCACCAGGAAAAATCACTGCACTGTGTTGTTCTAATCATCCCGGAACACAGAGGCAGCAATACTTTCAGAGCACGTGTCATTTTGGTTGAGAGGCTCCGCAACGCTTTGCTGGAGCTCGGCTTTATTTCTACCAGATGCATGGCTGACGATGAACATTTGTTTACATCCACAGATACATTAAGTGTTTATTTGATAGCAAACACAATCCAAATTGTCACTTAGTGATGCCAGCTCCAAGTCCAATAAGCCACGGGTCTTTAAAAGTCACAGAGTGCTGCCATGTTTAACAGGGTTAAATACACAAACAAAGATGGATTGAATGTGTAATTTGGAGCATTCAAATTCGGTGGAAGAGGAACAACAATATTTCTTGGGGAGCATGCCTTGCTGCATATTAATTCTTATCGCGGGCGATGAATAATCATGCTTCTTATGAGTCAGTAGAATACAGCAGCACTTTGAGCTGTCATAATTAACAGACTCACTCAACAATGGGCACATTCTCAAAGAGACTTCTTATTAACACAGACATAATGGGCAAAGTGCATATTAAAATGGGTATTTAGAGTGGAAGGGATCAAAACTACCAATGAAAAACCCGGTTTTATGGTCGACGTGTTTCATTGTTTCAGCGTCAAATGAATGCCAGGCGACAGCAGAGGCCTGAGCCATACTGTACGGCTGCCCTGAGGTGTCAAAAAGCTTTGCCGTGACACTGCCATTACCCAGGGGGCCTGTGCACACCTCATTAGCGACAGAGTATCCTTTGGCCACCCATGGGCGAGATTCAGTCCCTTGGTGGCTTAACAAGATCACATTTAAATCTGTGGCGAGATGGGGGGGGACTGTTTTCTGATGAACATTCATCAGTGGCACACAATTATTTCCAGGCTGCTTGACTTTTACAATCTAGTTGTGTGACAATTCATACAGATCTTATTGATTTTGTCTAAATTACAGGAACATCCACTTTTAGTCGCATCAATGCAGGTAGAGATTTCTGTGTTCAAATAATGTTAATTAATTCGATTTTTGGTTAAACGCTAAAGAATTACAGTTTCAAATTCACTAATTGTATTCTGGGAAATCCTTTAAACCTGATTTCAACATGTTTTAATTGAGGTACTTTCTGAGAAAACAGAAAACTGACCACTGTCACATGTTGGGTGACAGGTCTTAAGACGTGAATGAAATCCTTTGTCTTCTGTAAAGACGCCCTTGAGCAAAACATCAACACTATCTCCCTTTTTCTCCTCTGTGGGTGGACACACTAAAAACAGCCTCAGCTGACAGACACACACACACACACACAACTAAGTGGTCAACACAGGTAACTGGTGCTCATCAGCCACGAAACAAAGAACAAAGAAGTCCCATCCTCTAAATGTTCCCTTACACGATGAGACGGACGGTTATGGTCCCTAATTCAACGATCAGTCCTGAATTCCAACTGAATAGCCTGTTCCACAGTGTGCCTGTCAAGGGTGATTACAAGCTTAGCAAGAAAAATGAGATACTGGTTGACCTATTTCTGAACACTTTGTTTCACGCAGCCCACCCCCCCACCCAACCTCCCCTTCCTCCATTCGGATCCTTTCTTCCAACCAAGTTTGCCCGTTCCTTTCTTTTCTTTTTTTTTATTTCAGCCTCCCTGCCCACCGGTTCCCTCAGAGTAGAGGTCAGGTCAGAGGCCACCTGGCTCAACCACATTTCAGAGCATGAGCAACCTGGAGACAAAGGCGTCCGCTGTTGGAGAACTGTCGCTCAGTGCCAAACTTTCACCTTCACCCCCTCCCCTCTAGCCTCTCTGTGAAGAAAACCCCTGCGGGGATGCTTCACTGGGGGGCAGTGAGCACTCACACAGCAAAGTTTGGATGCTGTCATGAGGAGAGTCACACTGGGAACTCATCAGCGAGAGAAAGGTGGGAAATAAAGGAGGTGACGCACCTCTGCTTTGGCTCCCGGACAAAGACACTCACAGACCACGCAGCGACCTTTATGGTCTCCATTTCTCACCACCTCTTTGACACCATCAGATGATGAGAGGCCTGATTTGGCTGTCAGGGTTTATTTTCCAAACGTGTCTCAATGTTACTCGAGCTGCCTTTTTTTAATTGTTTCAAAAAACAGATTTTCAAATCGGCTAATAATAAAGCTTAATTGAAACAATGTGCTATGAAATGAGATGAAAGCGTACGAGTTTCCTCGTGCCACTGATGTCCTAAAAAACCCTGTGTTGAGTTTTTGCAGATAAGAGTTAAAGCAACTGGCAGCGGGCCCTTCTCTTCTCACATCCTCAGGAAAAGCAACATGGGAGACCAGGGGTTCGGTCTTAAGAAGAAGTAAGTAGAGTTTGTTATTTCACCGCCTTTGACTAAGGTCATACCAAATTAACAGACGACTGACTGAATAAAAATAGCATACCATTAATTCGTTTTTTCCTTTCCGCTCATAAATCTTAAAGGTTGACCTGATTTTTAATGTTAAACTATGTGGAGAAATTAACAAGGAAGAGGAAGGGGGGGAAAAAACATTCAAATAAGCAGCACGGACTAATTTTAACCGTGTCGCCAGCTCAGGTTTCATGTGGGATCTGTGGGAACTAAAAATACTTTGGGTCCTTTTGTGGGGGGGGAAACAATTTGAAATCTCGCAAAACAGAAAAACCTCAGTCGCTGCGTTACAATGAGCATTTTCAATTACGCCGGCAGAGATTTTGAAACTTTATGGTCAAGCAATACGGAGAATTATAATCAATTTTCAGGTGATAAAAAAACATAAACAGTAGGGGGGGGGGCTGGGGGGGAGGGGGATGAGCCATTTAATTGCCACCACATTCGTTAACAAGCTTAGCTCTTGTCTCAGCACTGTGCGCCACACTCAGCATTCAAATAGATCCTAATTATTTCTAGTTGAAGGTCTTAAGATTGTCAACTCTTGTGTTGGCCGATGATAAAACATGGCTCTTTCAAACTCAATCATTACAAGTACATTCAACGAGCGTAAAAACGGCTCAGAGGTTGGACCGGCATTAACTCGCGTGTCCATTTTTGGGGTTTGAATGGCCTGGCAATCCGCAAAACAGCAGATTACATCCTCAAATCAAACCCCAACTGATGATCGCGCTCCTAAACAGTCAATTATGGAATGTTTACTGTGGTGTATTGTGGCATTATTTGTTTCTGTTCGCTTGATAACGTGCTCGACGGAATTTAGATTGACAAGGATTTATGGGGAAAGCAGCGAACGGTGTAAAAGCCAATCACGTAAATACCAATTACAAGTCCGCTGAGGAGAATTAAAGCGGCCAAATCAAGATTTTTCTTTTTTTGCTTTCCTTTTTCTAAAGACAGAGACGAAAAAGAAGGCGAGATACTGGATGTTTAATGAGAAGGGATGATGGGCAGTGCTCGCATTATAATATGCAAAGCAGCCATCTCTGAAACAGTGTCTGATGCACTTCTGTACAGCGGTGGATATGAAGACCACCGCGGCTAAATTAGTATGATAATTGAGGAGTTTTTGGAGGCAGAGCCAAACTTGTGTCAATGGAAGAAAGGAACTAAAGTAACTTCCAAATGCACAATCCCAATTTTTCTGTGAGTGAATGTCCACAGTGATGTCATCCCTGACAAAGATTACATTTGCTGATAGGATGCAGATGAATTAGTATCGACCAGAAGGACAATAAATGTCTCGTGGACGTCGATGCAGAGACGTAAGAATTCATCAGAACATACTGGTCATATTTCGGGGACAACAAGACCTCAAATCGGGCAGATTAGCTCTGCATTGTTGCTTATCAAATGAATACTGAGAATAATCATTGCAAAAGTCTTGTGGGTACCGGTCGAAACCAAACTATCTCCTAAAGCAAAGGCACACGGTGAGAACTCCTGCCAGACAAACGGAAAACACTCCAACATCTCATCTTCCAAAAGAGAAAAAAGGTATAAAAAGTGAGCAAATACAAATAAAGTATTTTTTTTACAAATTTGTGTCTGAATACTTTCTTCCCTGTCACATTAATCATCTTGTGGCATCTCAGTTTCATCTTGTGATTCCACTGAGAGGCCATTCCCCCAGGCCAGGAATCACCACGGTTAGATAATAAAAAATGTAATGAAAACATCCAAATTCACAAGAAAAATTCACTTTTTTCTTTCTTTCTTGGTTTTGTGTTCATTTTTAATCCTCTCGATTTACTTGATTATTCTTTTGCAGCCGTCGCCTCACAGCGAGAATGTTTTCAGTGTGAATCCCAGTTTGGTTTTGAGGGTCATTCTGTGTGGTCTGTGCAAGATCTCCCTGTGTCTGTGTGGGTTCTGTCCCTAAGTCCAAAGACATGCAGATTTGAGTAAGGTTAAATAGGAATCTCTTAATTGTCTATTGGGGGTGAATGGGAGTTTGAATGGTTTCCTTTGTGTGTTGTCTCTGGGATATGCTGGCAACCTGTCCCGTGTGCGTAAGAAAGACTAGCAACCACTTTCATGTGAAACAATATGTGGTGTAGAAGGACTTAAGGGATAGAGACAGACCAGAGTCACTGTGATGATCATTTTTCTCTTCACCTCTTTTAATCTTTTAAAAAAGGAAAATTATAAATACATAGCTTTGAGTCTACCCAGTTTAAACCAAGGACAAAAAAAAAGTAAAAAAATTAGCTTGAACCCTTACAATATGGACAGATAGAAAATATGAAGTGCTTTTAACAAGGGTGGTAAAGCGCCTAAGATCAGATAAAAACACATGTCAAACAGTCACAAACAGTAAATCCTTCAACTGCCTCCCTCGCGTGTAATCAAGGTGTAATTTGCTCTGCAGCTTTGAAAAACAGCTCCTTTCATTCGGTCCCCACATTGCGGTGATTGTAGAACAATGGAACGAGTTGAGAGCCGAAACAAGAACCTCTGGTGAATGCTATTAATAAAAGACACATCTCGTCACTCCCAATATGGCAGGCGAACCTAGCAGCCTTTGAAGTCCTCTCCTCTCGCTTAACTTAACCCAGTCTCCACTCATCTTTCGCTCAAGTTCTGCCTTTAATGTGGCGAGCCGGCCCGGCCTCCTCGTACCGTCCCAACCATCACGTCACTGGACGCTCCTCAGAACCGGGATTATTTGCATTTCCTGGTCTGTTTGAGCTTCAATCACACAAAAGGGACGAGGACCGCTGAACACAAAAAAGAACAGGGAAAAAAAAACCTACCCCTAAAGTAATGCGGTGCCGCAGAACTCAAACCAGATGAATCTTCTCTATTTTTACCTTTTCCTTTGCCAAGGAAACATCAGGCACATCCTGTACGCTTCAGTGAAGACGGGCTGGCTAAAGCTTTCTAAAGAGCAGAGGGAACAAAGATGTTTCAGCCCCGGTACACATCTCCCCCTCCAATGTTTGCTTGATTCTGTCGTGTATGATCTTACACATGGAGATATTGAAAATGATACAAAACACACACTCATATACGATTCTTTGGGGGAAACAACCGACAGAAACTCTTATCTTGTGCCATGAAAGAAATGCAACAAAGGTAAAATACAAACGATGCAACTGAAGGGAAATTAACACTGAGAAGACCAAACACAAGATGATGTGTCAATTTGACGCTTATCACTTGAGTCAAAATGCTGTTTCAAATTTAGAGACATGAGATAATCTCTCTTGACTTCTTCAGCATGTGTGGTCGCCCACAGCAGTGCACACACAACAACATGCAAGTTCTATGCAACGGTGGTTGGAGACAAACGCTCTGAAGCTAACGTGTGCTCCCTGTTTCTAGAATCCATTTAATATGATGTTTTCACTAGTTTGTAAATCTAAATCTCGAATGAGCCCTTTATATTTACATTAGGAGTGGATCCTCTCTACGGAGTCTGCCATGTTTTTTACAGTAGCCCGGACTGGACAAAATAATGACAACTGAAGGCTACCACAGGTTCTCTTTCATGTCTGGAAGGGGAGTGTGAGGTGAGGCGTATTCAGCTGCAACACACAACTTTACCACTAGATGTCACAAAATTGTACACACTGAACCTTTAAAAAAGAAATATCTTACATACAGATGTCACCAAAGGCTATAAGAAATTTGTAGCACCTCCACTGAGGAAGTCCTGATTTCATTGGTGTAGATTTGTTTCTTTTTTTAATTGGCAGAATAAAACAAAAAAAGATTCAGACAAACATTTTTTGGAAGCATGCAGTCTTCAGTCTTCGCAGCCAAATACTGTGCCTCCTAAAGGGAAGCTTGTAAACAATACTGTTATCTATTAGTAACAACAATAAAAGCCCATTCAAGAAATGCAAACATAGAAGCTGAAGTTTTCAAAGAAAGCTAATTAGCCAAGTTAACCTTCGAAGTTCAGCTTCAGCTGCACCAGCCTGCAGCTAGCCTCTAGGTAAACTAGCCTGAGGACACACAACGTCCATGAGCTTCAAACACATTTTAATTTGTACAAAATTGAATTTAACGTCACAGAATATTCGATTTTGACCAAACTTTATATGTTTGTCATTGAGTTTTAAAGGTATGTTTGATTTCAACGTAACGAACCAAAACCCCAGAGGCCTTATGGGCGTGTTAAATGCATTTCATTAAAAATTATTTGCTATGCGATCTTCTGAAAGAAGTCCACAGGGTGCCTTTAAAGTGCACGCCAAGAAAAAGAAGAAGTTGTATATCTTTGCCTCTGCCCACTGCAGATTAACTCAGCCAATGATATTATTGCTGCCTCTGTAAAAGATTTGTGTAACTAAAACTCCAATCTGCTAATGGCCACATAAAACAGCATTTGATTCTGAATAGACTTTTGTGTGCTCTCTGCCTGCACACTGGACGAAAAAATATTAAAAAAACCTTCCCCGGCTATTTGCGGCTGGATCCAAACAACATGGCACCTGTGACTATTCAACGAGGGCATTTTCAAATTGCCTGTCATCAGTAAAAGCTGCAATTTGGGTCCACAAAAAAAAAGGGAAATGAAGACGCAAAGCCGGTGAAAACAGATATGAGCCTCTGTTGTTGTAATCAGGTGGAAATTGTGAAGCCTGTGCTCACGTTCCTGCTGCTGCTGCTCAGAGTGCTGATATACAGCAGGCCTGCACAGTGTGGCATCCTCTGAGTATATTATGATCCAGATAATTATTGATTTTCATCTTTGCCTCATCAAATTGAGATTAAGCCGATAGCACGGACAAACCTTCCTCCATTGAAACACTGATTTAAAAAAAATTTGCTTTTATATATTTTTATTCAGGATATCAGTGGACACTCCTCCCTGCACACACTCAATTTTATAATTGCTTTTTCATATTTTGGTTAATGGCAGTGGGTGTTTCTGTCCAGACACACACACACACACACACACACACAGAGATTCATAAATGTACAAATGAGAAGCAGAGATTAATGTGTTGTGTTTAAAACTAACCTTTTCTGTAAGTCAAGCGTTCTGCCGGGTTATTTCTAATTTAAAACTGGAGCTACACCAGGCCCTTAACATCGCCATCCTTATTAAAGACGATTCAGGACACGCCGTAGCCAAGAGGCACAGTTCAAATATATATGATTCAGTGTCATTTGCAGAGGAAATCTGGGTTTTAGAGTTAAGTTAATTCTGCCTCTTGCAACAGCAGCAGTGACAGATGTAGTCTGCAGGGGTTTTCCCTTGTTGTACTTTAAAGGATGCTATTGTGTCAGTTAAATGTTACTAATGATTGTGTAACACCTATTCAGATTAGCCTCACGATTTAGATTTTGGCGCTTGTGGGAGGTTTGGATCAGATGTCAACTATTGCAATGACATTTTCTGCAGCAAAACCACGGTACAAAATTTATGACATATTTTCTCTACAAACAACTGGCACACATCCATCTAAGACTGAAACTTGCAAAAGAAAAGTCATAATTCAAATATGGGTGGAGTATATCAGGCATTGAAGTATAAAAAGTAAATGCATTAATTCATACGATTGTACGTCTAATGACTACGCTCATATAGATACGTATGGCCCAACTGCAGTCTCTAATGGTTCTATCAAGCATCGCAGCATCTTGAAGTTCATTGGCTCTCCAATCACTTCCAGCAGCGGCAGCAGCTGTTTGCAATTTTTAAAAGCCTTGATAAAGCTATTATAAACTACTTGCTGGCCCCAAACAAGCAGTCAGCTTGTGAACATAGCTGAGTATGTATCAGCGAAAGAAGACAATATTTCACTTTGTATTTGGTGGATACCAAAACAGAGCAACAAGGAAAAGGGATACCCGACATTGATTTAGCAGGAATCCAGAAAGACAATGCTCCTTGTGTATGATGATTATTGTCTTCAAAGCTCAATCTGCTGCCCCCAAATCTAAAGCAGTTCAATATTTTAAACATATTTAAATGTCAACTAACGTACAATAAAAGTATTAGTGACTGAATGCTCTGAGCAACTTAACCCTTCCTGTGAATGGAACCTCACCTGAAAGTCCCAGAGACAGAATTGAGCCAAACTCCACCCACCGGGCACCTGGAGCATTTTAAAACAAATGCTCTGAATTATTTGCAGCTCCTACTTGTCCCTGCTCTGGTTCACATACCCAGTGTGTTTATTTGAAGTGAAAGGGTGTGGCGGGAGCTGGGTAATGAAGCCCAGCTGCAGGCCACAGAGACACTGGATGGCTTCCCTCACAACACAGGCCGGGGAGAGGGCCCGACGAGGAGCATAAGACAACAGCCAAATCGAAAAAATACAAACAAAATGAGTGATTTGCACACAAAAGAAAACTGAATCAAGCACGGCCCGTCCGCTGGAGAGAGGTTCTTGTAAACAAGTGGCCCGTGCTAAAACAATACAGCTGGGTTTCCTTTCGGTAAGCGACGATAATCATCACTCACTGTTTACCGCAGTGGAGACGGGTTCCAGCCCCAAGCAGCCTCAGGTTCCCCAATAACACAAACGAAGCTGGATTCACTAAGTCTATCTCTGTGATGATGCCCCTTCTAAATGAAGATTTGGCACCGAATGCCTTGCTACTGTCCAAACAGATCAGGGGGAAAATATGGTTCTTATGTCCTCTCTGTGCAAAGACATTATATAGCTTTAAAGCATTATTTAACATTGGTTTTGGCACAACTTACCACCTATCACTGAAACAAAAATTCTGGTTTTAATGTATTCTAAATATTCTTAATATGTGTGAGTCTGGAACACTTTTTTTTTCCACCAGCAACATTTCCTAACCATTCTAAAACTAATCATTTCTCTTGATGGAAAAAAAAGGGCTTATCATATGCAAAGTGCTCAACATCAATGTCTTCATATTCTCGTTTGAGAAATTCATTGCGCGGTGAATTCCCTCGGGATCGCTGCAGCCAAGTTTCTGCCTTGCAAAAGTTTTTTTTTCTTCTTCTTATTCTCTCGCTTTAATTCAACTTGGCACGTTATTTCTCAGAAATACCGTCGGGCTCGGGGGAGAAACATAGACGTGGTCTCACTTGTTAGTGCGGGTTTTAGTGCTGAATAAGGATCAGACAATGGGCTGAGGGGAGAGGGGCTGCAGCCTAGCGAGGTATTGACACAGGAGATATTGCCTGAACAAAGTGGATCCGTGAGAAAAGGGAGCGAGCGAGCGTGAAGGAAGAGAAAAAAGAGAAAGATTATCTTAATTATCATTCAGGAGCTGCTTAGTGCAGCACCTGTGCATGAATAATGTCATTTATAGGCACATTGAGATGTGCATAATTCCCCCTTAAATCATACACATTAGCGGCATAACAAGGGATGAACAAGTCGGCCTCTTACAGGCTAAACCAAGAGTGAGGGGGTTCATTGTCAGCCGCTCACCTCCCAATACAAATGTATTACTCTATTCAAAGACGACACTTCTCTCATTTAACACATGCAATTTGGTCCAGAGCAGCTCCGAGGTTACATATCCTGCTTCATATTACCACACTGGGTGACTTCAAAAATATAGTGCACAGCTTTGTGATTAAAAGGAGAGAGGCTGTGAGATAGCACTAGTTTTAAAGTAAAAAATATAAAAGCCCTAAGGGGGTCTTAACAATACATGCAATTTCAATATGAACACAAGAGTGGTGCACATTTCAAATGAAAGTGAATACTTAGTCTCACTGAGACGAGACCACAATGTGAGAAATGTGAACTTCATTAGAAACGGTAGATATTTCATAAATGACTGAATGTTATTTATAGATCTTTTCAACCCCACCAACATGTTTCTTCCACTTGCAGCAGAAAACTCGAACACAAAGGAAACTCTGCACATTGAACAACCAACCAGGCTCAAGCAAAAATTAACAATATCAACACAAAGATTATTTTTCTATTGTATGAACACATTAATTTTTTAATAAATGTTCTTTCCTAACCTTAAGGCAACATGAGCAGTACAATAAGTTGTAGTCACAGTACAAGTAGCAGTAGTGGCAGTGAAAGTACTACCTGTAGTAAAATATGTAGATGCATTAATAGCCATCAGTGTAGGAGTACTATTATAAAACAAGAACAGCAATGGCTACAACAGGGAGTAGTACAAATTAAACACTATATTTAATACCCCTTAAAATATGTAGGGAAAAACTTGCAATGGAAATAAAACTTCAAAAGTTAAAATATACCTCTTCCAAGTAAACACATTTGTTTATATTCTTCTTTTTTGGTCTGGCAGAGTAAAGAAACCTTTGAAGCGACATTACTTAAAAAAATGAAGACCCAGGACTTCCCTGTGTAATTGAGCATGAGGAATATTAACAATAGCAGTATTATGAGCAGTAGAAATAGATGTTATTATAATTGATTCTCCAGTTGTAGATACAAAATTGGTAGTGGCACCAGTACCAGCCTTTTGTACTGTATTGGCATATTCACATTAATCCCTAATAGAAGTGTTTTTGTCCTCAAGCTTTGGTGGTTTGTGGTTACAGCTTCATCTTACCTGATGTGGCTGGTTCGGTCTGACACTTGAGATCTGCGTTGTGTGACGCTCACAGAGATGAGGACCACTGCTCTCATGCCAGCTGGGGATTTATTCTCTCCTCTGGATAAAAGTCATAACAAGTCATTACAACCTGGCTTTTATACCCACTTAATACATAACTGCATTAATTAAAATACTGCTCTATAATCATTAACAGAATTATGTACTTTGTTATAGTATTTTATCTGTTTTAATCATTACGAAACTTATAAAAACTGATGTTATGTGACTGCATCTGTCATACATAGCATGCAGCGTCAATATTTAGACCTTTGTAGATAATCATACTATCATATTATTATTTGTTAATCATGAATAAAGTGCATTACAGTAGTTCAGGGGAGAAAGTATAAAAGCATGAGTCAACATTTTGTGACATTGTTTCTATGTGTGGATTAAAATCTTAGTTTGTATTCTAATGGCCATCAACTGGACAGCATTGAAAAGACTGGTGACTATAAAGTGATCTATCCTCACATGATAGGCATTCACTCTGGTTTTCAAGTGCATTTATTTAGTATATATATCTCATAAAGTTGAAATTTCAATGTTTAGACAAACATAGACATAACAACATTACAAATAATGAATACAAGTGGTCACTCCCATACCTGAAGCTAAATATAAAAAAAAACTTGTGAAGCGCTTCATGTGCTGTGACGTTCATCAAGCAGAGGGGGGGGAGGGGTCCATTAGTACACAGCATGCTAACTATTAGCCTAGCTAAGTCTTACATTACAATGGTGCTAGCTTGCTACAATTAAGTGCTTTTCTCCGAGTAAACACTTTAACAAGCTACATTGGTCAATGCAACAGTATCTCACAGCGCATGCAGTGTCTGTAAACTAAACTTTCATCGGGCGCTCCCAAAACGCGTTTTCTGCCTGTTTTTACACTTTATTGACCTGGAGTCAAACAGCTGCAGAGACTCACCTGCTCCGCTCCTGACAGGAAATAACGGGAAATAAACAGGAAGTGACGTCGTCAATGGGTGTGAAACGTCAACACACGGAAATAAAATACAAACTTAATATAGTAAAATAAGATTCATGCTCCCCAGTAAAGCATATACAGACAAAGTAAATGCATTGAAAATAATAAGATATATACAGAAAAAATATATGCTTTACTATTATTCACAGTCTGTGGGTTTTACAAGCAAGTTGTTTTTGAGATGGGGGTCCTTAATCAGAATCAGAATCAGAATTCTTTATTTGCAAAGTATATTTACACATAAAGGAGCTTGCTTTGGTGTGGTTTGTGCATTGTACATAAAACAACAATTGGACATAAAAACAACAATATATACAGAATTATATTATATATGAACATATTTCTTCGTCATAGATACATTAGGGGGCTTCAGTTGTTCACTGTGAAAAATTATTTGTAAATTATTTGAATATATTGGTCTTTATAAGCAGTATTTGCCATTCACACACATATCCATACAGTGTATCTATGTGCAGCCCTTCTCTCTATCACACATCACTCACACACTGTGGGCACAGCCGTCAGGGGCAATCTGGGGTTCGGCCTCTTGCCCAAGGACACTTCAGCACGGGTCATGGGGGAGACTCGGATCAAACCGCCGACCTTCTGGTTAGAGGACGATCTGCTCTGCCTCCTGAGCCGAGTCGCGTCACAGTTCTCATCTGCATGCACACTGAATGTTCATTGTCACATAAAAAAACATATTTCCAAAGTGCCTTTCAGAATAACAGCATTATTGGAGAGTGTTTTACAGACTTATTGGCTTTACAGGGTTTCACGTCACCAAATCTTGAGTAAAGTATTCACACGACAACAGGGATGTAGGTCTATACGTGAAATGTATCCCTGGAGGAGCTGTTGTTTGTGCAGCATTTGTGTAAACTAGCGAGCGAGCTTCTGATACTTCCTCCTCACCATGTACCACCGCGTCCCCGAAGAATTCACGCCCAGCGTTATGTCAAACAGCCCTTGAAAATAACTGCTGGGATTTAATGGGAGTACAAGCTGGGTGGGTCCGCACTCCAGAGCCGGAAAGTATTTGTCATCCAAATCTGATTTTGTGTTGCCACAGGAGACACGGGTCCACACAGAGAGGACGCATACAGTACGAAACCAGAGTAGTAACCAGGCTGTCATCACGGAGAAATGTCAAGTATTCCGCCCCGCTGCCGACTCCTCGGCACAGCCCGCCGCTGTTGAGGCCCAGCCCACGCAGTCAAAAGTTCACAACAACAACACAGGGCATTGTGGGTTTTCTCTAATCAGAAGGGCCCTTCCATTAAAGCTGAGCTCTTCTGAATTCTAACTATGCCAACAGAGATATGGAGTAGGATTAAACACGGACTGGGTGGACCTCTTCAATGCTGGGGGTCAAAACGCAATTTTAAAATCCTTTGAGCGCTCGCTTCTGGGCTGGGCGGCGGGCTGGGTGGGCGGTCTTCGTCATTTTGGGAAAATGTCAGTCGGTCACACAAAGAGATTTGATTGGGTCTTAGACTGACCTCGAGTGGAACGAGCACACATCTTCTTACATTCCTACGGCCAGAAAACCCACAGAACCCAGAAGCTGCACGGAAGAAGTTTCTGTATTTCATTTTGACACCGAGACATCGACAGCGGCCTGCCTTTTCTTTAAAGGAAGAAGAGAAGTTCTCCACATCAATGTCTACAGAGATAATTATGATGGCAGAAACAGTAAATAAATAAATACTAATTATTATTATTTCTACGTCTACTAATACTGCTTTAAACAATTTGAATCATTTTGGCAACATTTGACCTCTTGTCTATTACCAGGACAGAACTTATTCATAAAGAATTTGACCTTTGACCTTCATCATCATAGAAAAACCAAGAAACTAAAGTTTTATGGTCGTTTTTAGAGGAAAAATACAAAGTTTCTGCTCAAGTAAATGTTATTATTTGGGTTTTTGACCAATTGACAAATACTTTTCATTGAATGAAGAATTTAATAAATAAAATAAGTGGCCAATCGACTTAAAATGAAAGTAAAGGCAAATATTATCTATTACTTACTATTATCTAAATTGATCATTCTGATTATAATTCTCCTTTCTGGGTTCATACCTCACCCCCCAAAAAATGGACTTACCCATCCTGGACTACAGGAGCAACATAATAATTCATATTCAGATCATTATTTTTAATACCCCGGAGTATTCTGGTAATATTTCATAATTGCGGTGGAGTGACCTTAGGACAAATGCCATTATGAGTTTAGAAAGGGTGATGACTAATCTGAAAGATTTAATTCCCTCTGAATATTTGGAGGGCCCTGTCGACGCTCGATATCATGTTTGAACTCAAGTTTTATTTATCCGCTGCTATTTGATATCTTTAAGATACTGCAATACAAATAAATTATTCATGTCAATTAGCTTTTCATCTTCCAAGATACGAACTTGTGTGATCCTTTTAACAACTATTTATTCCGTGCTAAAACAGAGCTCTCCCTGGAAGCCCACTGCTATCGCCTGAGGACATGTCTTTTAAATAAAAGCATCAGAGCTTTGCATACCTACAATTTGCATATTAAAGGCACCGGGAGACAGATGATAGAAGAATTGGGTGAAGCAATCTAATCATCCCTCAACTCTGACTGGAATCCCAAACTCTTTTGGGCTCAGCCCTCGGAGACGCGGCAGCAGCAGCAGAGATGTTCAAATTACAGAAAATCTTGGAGTTGTTATTGTTGGGGTTTGTTGGAGCTCGGCTGGTCGTTCCTGGGAGTGATGGTTCCTGAGAGTGATGGTTACTGGGAGTGATGGGCCTCAGTTGTGCCGAGTTGTTCTGTGAGTCTCTGCTGCTCCGGCTCTCTCGTTGTGGAAACACGTCTGTGAGGGTTGAAAGGAGCCAAAATGCTTCAGATCTCTAAACGGAACCCACTAAGAAGATCTTACAGGATAATTCCAGTCTATTAAAACTTGGATCTTCCTTTCATTGTGTGTCTGTTGGTTATGATATAAAGTAAATACCTGCAGGAGTGAGACGTGGACGCACAGGAAAGACAAGCAGCCAGACATCAGACAGGTTGGAAGTGGAAGATTATCTAAACGGAAATTATATTCTCAAACAATATTTGCACAGGGAAATTGTGCATGAACACCTTTGTCAACACATCAGGTCAAAATATAAACTATGTTCATCTTGACAATGTTTCCATGGTCTGCTTGTAAATAAAGGACATTTCTCATATATATAAATGAATCGCTCAATAAATAAGTGAGACACAATTATAAAATGGAATGGCAGTAAGTAGAGCACATACCTCCACCAAGGCCCAGCAGTCCCCTCCTGAAACCACATTTAAATTCACTAAATCTGGATTATCTTATTTGGATCTGCACCAAATTGCGCTCACTCATAAATATCAGTCCCCTAAACATGTCTGATTTTATTCATCAAGATCCATGAATTATTCTCTGAGAAATTAAGGAAAATGCGGGAAGAAAAAAAAAGGTTTCACAATCTCACAATGTTTAAATGAGTGAATAACATTCCTGGATCCGCCCCCCCTGATCTGGATCCGCATCAAACTTTAATGGGTTCTCCCCTGACCCACATCGCATCCTTCCACCCAGCTCCATGGTAATCCATCCAGTAGTTTCTGTGTAATCCTGCAAACAGCCTGAGGCGGACGCAAAAACAAAACCTTGTTGGCGAAGGTATTAAACCTGCGTCATGAGCTGTTGTTGCAGCTGGATCCGACAAATTTAGATTTACTCAGACCTCCTGTAAAAAAGAATCACAATTCACCTCTCTCTGATTGCAGAAGGTCCTGATGAAGCAGCTCCACTGCAGACGTCTCCAGCAGCTCCGTCCAAGTCTGAAAGCAAGAAGACAAGTCGGGAACATAAAGCACTGATGACGTTATGTTATGATTTGGTGCAGAGTGAAAATTAGACAATAGAAATGTGAATCAACGGAGAAGCATCGGGAGGAAATGGACCAGCGTAGTGTTTTAAGTGCAGAAAGATATGACACTGAATGAGAAGTGGACATGACAGGTTGGTGAAGTCGTAACTTACACTATATAGTATATTATAGTATATATATAGTATTTTTTTTTCACTACAGGCTATAAATATTAACAGCATTTTGTGTTTTATCAATTTTTAGGTGGGTGACTTTATTGTCTGCTTTAGTTTTTCTTGCAGGAACTCTAACAGGATTTGACCCCCCCTCTGAAACAAATACAAAGTGGAGCTGTGTGTGTGTGTGTGTGTGTGTGTGAGAGAGAGTGTACGTGTGTGTGTGTGTGTGTGTGTGTTTGTGTGTCCTCTCAGCCTGAATCATGCTGATCACCTCTGATATGCTGCTGCCCCGTGGCTACACATGCCCTGTTTAGGCAGACACAAGAAGACACCAGCTTATATCATGGTCAAAGACGTCCAGCTCGGCAGTTTCACGGTGAAGCCGACGAGCTACTGGGCCCAGATTTAAAAAGAAGTCGATCCTGACCTGACGCAGATGTTAGTTTTACGTTTATTATGGTCTGTTTTAGAGGAAAGGGGAATTAGACACTGGTTTGACGAATCATAGCATGCATTAGAATAAAGGATTTCATAATATGCATGAGGACAATAATAGAAAGATTTGAAGAATAGAGATATAAAGAGCGAATTAATCATTAGGTGAAAAACAAGGGAAGGAATGAAGGAAAGATTAAGAAATGACAAAAGGAAAGAATGTGGATCAGACTAAAGAAGAAGGAATAAAAACTTCTGCAGGTTTCCGACATGGTGACAAAGAAATGAGAACAGGAAGATCATGTGATCTCCTTGAGCTCAACTAATGTCAGAATGCAAACGCTGCAGCTCTGCAGCGCCTCGGAGTCCACGTGAAGTGCTCTGGAGTCGGGAGCAGTAAACTTCTCAGCCAGCGTCACTCTGACTTCCTCTGATTTGTTTGCCCCGTGGCTACCGGCGTCCTGCATCGGCCGAGACAGGCAGGACGAGAGCTGCCCCCGAGTGCCTCCACGCCACCGCTAACGGGTCACATCACACGCCGGTGTCACTCGCACGTCCACTCACTTCGGACCTGACCCACTTCAACGAGGAGTTTGACCACCACCACGCACCGTCGTCATCATCATCTTCATCATCATCAGCATCACCGTCTTCCTCTCTGCCTCGGCCGATAGAACCTGACACGCTGCAATCTGAGCCCTGGTTAATTAAAGCCTTCATACAGGATCAGAGGGAGCAGGCCCCTTCGCCCACATCGTCACCGACAGCAGATTGATGCTCGGCCAGATCTGGCAAATGAGGGCGTCGGGGCGTTTGTGAGAAACAGATCATTGTGATGGAGAAACTTCTGTGACAAACTTCAGGTCCATGTGTTCGGGGCAGGACGCTCAACAGCAGGCAAGAGTGATGATTATTGGTGGTGGTGTTTGTGTGAGGGCGCGATGAGGGAGAGGACAGTAGCTGCAGATTCACAACGAAAAATAAAGGGAGTAAAGTTTCTTTTGGGTTTTGCGAATTCGGGCGAAAGGAAAGAAGAGGACGGAGCATCTCAGGCCGCTCTACGGTAGAGTCGTCCACCATCTCATTGTCGCCTCTCGTGTGACACGTTGGCCAAATGTCCTGGCTGCGTGCTAGGTCCGAGTGGCACACAGACTTCTTCAGCACACATGGTGGCGGGCGGTGCCACCCTCACCCCTCCCCCTTCGCCACCTCCCGCCACCCAGAGCATCTTTCCTGGAAGGTTCCACCTCACTTTCGCCCAGGGGACAAATGCGACTTTGTTACAAACGCTGCGGTCTCACTGCTAGCACACCGGCTGGGCCCTGCTGATAGCTAGTGCCACTGCCAAGGTGGGCCTGAAAATCACACACAAACACACACACACACACACTCACAAAGACACACACAGACACAAACATAGTGCTACAAACTCCTCCAAGCTAAGCTCCAAGGACTGAATGGAGACGTGCAGGAGGAAGCCAAGTACATGTCGACCCTAACAAGAACACAGCTTTTTAAAATATGATGTCATGTCGTGGTCAAATGTAATATTTGCAAAGTACATTCAGCGACTTCATTTTACTGATTTCACCCAAAAATACAAATTAAAACACGTGCAGGTAATGAAGCTAATCTGGTGCCACATTTTTTAGATTTTACATTTCAATGATGGCAGATTAAATTCAGGTCTAATAATCTCCACGGGCACTGACATGAAAAGAACAAATAGTGCCGAGGCAACTCAATACAACGTAATTAATCTTTCAGAAAGAACAAAAAAACGACGTAATTGGTCGAGAGCGATAAGATGCAGAGCTGGAGATAAAAGAGAGAAGTGGCTGAAATTGAAAATGTCAAAAATGCAGAACTTATATTGGGTTTAAATTTTAAGATATTAATAAGCAGAGACTCTTGATGATCTGCAAAATATTACAAATGTTGGATTTACTGCTGAGGAGATACGTTAAGTGTCAGAAAACAAAAATAGAAGAACAGGTGAAAGTAAACGTCTTCTTCTGGATATATTCGAGTGTTTCTGGAGCTCTCTCTGCGACCTCATCTTCACCAATTACCCCCGAGGCTGTTCTACCCGCGAGGACTTCCTCCTGCATTCTTTACATTTACATTTATGTACTTGTTACGTGGCGGATACAGTGTTTCTCTCTCCCCGAGCACAGTTTTCACTTTCGGTCGAGGAAAAAAAGGAGAGGAAAAATGTGAGCCTCGCGTTTGAAAGGGTTTCAGAAAGAGATTTGGATCTTTGGTCGCTGGAGATCGGCAGTAATCAGAAGCGGGCTTTGTGAGGAAAAAAAAACACACACACACACCCAGAAAACACCCACACAAGTTCACATGGCTCTCCCCTTCCCTCTGCCTTCCTGTGCAAATTTGGACATGATTACAAGTGAGAAAAGCCGAGGGGGGTCTGGCTCCACGGCGGAGATGGAAGTGTTTTTGTGCATTGCATAGTTTTGCATGCAAGTGTGCGAGCGAGCGAGAGAGAGAGAAAGACCCCCGCACACACACACACTCATGTACTTCAGCCACACAAAACATACAGTCCCAGCAACATGGAATTCCAAGTAGATTTAATATGCACAGTTGAACAAATGGCATGACTCGGA
Source organism: Pseudopleuronectes americanus (assembly GCA_038501795.1). Taxonomy (NCBI): domain Eukaryota; kingdom Metazoa; phylum Chordata; class Actinopteri; order Pleuronectiformes; family Pleuronectidae; genus Pseudopleuronectes; species Pseudopleuronectes americanus. Next base: position 4,108,849 of record CM076739.1, on the reverse strand, counting down.
AAGCCTCCAAACCTCTCTTTGGAGGTGGAAAGCCTCCTGTAAGTACTTGAACAATGGCATTTTGCTGGTTTAACATACCAGTTATGACTGAATAATACTTTCTCGTGAGTCTTTGATTTCAAAAAAATGCAAGGCAAACCTAAATTTTGTACAGATTAAGGGTTGTTCAAAGCTGCAGAAGGACGGCGGTTCATTTCTTTTTCTCTTGCCCTCTTTCTTCATATCCTCTTCCCCTCCACCTTTTAAGTCGCCTGAGTGGCGAATCATTACACTTCAAAAGTCCTGGTGCTCGCTGTAAAAAGCCAATCATTAAATAAAAACTCAGGGAGGAAATACACCTAATTACAGGCGGACAAATGCACATAATTCTCCTGTTTCTTCCCCCCCCCACCCTCCTGCAGAGCTCAGAGATGCTTAAAACATGCATGTCGTCAACCGTCCGGGGGATTAAAACATACAACAGCTCAAGCGCCTTTTCACTTTATGTGTCGAGGTTTTCTTACGCCGCCTCGGAGAAGAGAAAAATGACAAAAACTAATTCCGCAGAGGACGGGGAGTTGTTGTCGGGTGAGTGTGCGGAGGCGTTTGGTGGAAAGTGGCACAACCCGAGTCTCTGAGGCGCAGACGGTGAGACAGCATGGCCAAGTCACCTCCTCGGTAAACGCTGTCATGGAGAGAAGAAAGAGAGTCAGCGGTGAGGTGATACTTCTGTGAGCAGCCTCCAGATCCCAGGAGAACTTGTTTTTATATTAACGGTGGATCACGGGACTACCTGCAAATAATTGACACCCATATCTGGGCCTGTTTTCTTTTATGGGAACTGGTTCTTAGATGAGTTTTCAAGCCCGGTTGTTTTTCAGGAGCCTGAAGAACCTGGTAAACAAGCTTGTCCTGCGTTCCTGACACCAAATCCTGCAGGACGTTATTTGTTTCTTAGCTGCTCCTCTGCTTTCTGTGACTGAGGAGCAAAATAGGAGTCCTGTGTTGTGATGAGGTTTCCCAGAGTCTCTGTCAGCTTCGGGTAAATCCTCCTGTAGCTGATCTACTCCGGCTCGTGCTTCTTCTCGGTTCGAGGGCAATCGTCTCAGTTTTTGATTCTGAGGAAATCACTGAGCTCCTCTTCGAGCTGCTGGATCTCCCCCCCACTAGAGCTTTCTCCCTCTGGGTTCTTCGGATGACTTCTCCCTCAAGGTTCTGTTGTACACGTCCATTTTGATGTTCGGAGCGGCAACTCATTTTCTCTGAGGTCAGGGCGATCCTCTTCTAGATGCCTCCTCAAGGCCTCTCTTCGTCCTTTAAGCAGATCTCTGAGACGAGCATTGTCTCTCATTAGCATCATTGTCCTCCTGGAGAGGGAACCGCTGACAGCTGAGACCGACTCGTGATTGGTCGAGCATGGCTGAAAATTGCGTGAAAACCAAGACAGCCCCTGATAAACGGCTTCAGTATTTGTACAAGTGGGGGAAGTGGAGACGAGTCCTCAATCTTTATTTTGATTTTTAATTAAACGTCGGCCAAACAATGCATCCGCTCGTGAACTCTTAAAAAACGCAGTCTGAATATCACATTACTGATTTCATCCACGGCCCATTAACCACCGAACTCCTAAAACTTCCCCTTCCGCCATTACTCTTGTCCCACATGTTCATTTTCTTAAGATATTAGGCAATTTAATTACAGTTAAGAGCATTAAGGAGCAATTTTAAGTATAATTTGCAGTTCATGAACTGTTTTTGAAAATTACTCTTAATATAATTAACTTCTGTCATTAGGCCTAATCCCTGCAGGCTACAGAGCGAATGTTTCCTTTAAGAAATTACATACATGTAACGCTACAGTCATTCCTTTTCAGCAGGAAGGTTGGACGGAGAAGGTTTGTCTCCTCCACGGAGTAATTATCTATTTCCAGTGAGGGAGTACAAAACAGTGCTAAGTCCATTAATGGTGGGGAGCCTCTCTGGCATGAATAATCATAAACCAACCCAAAAAAAATAAAGCAATTGGCCTGTTCTGGAGACAAAGGTGCACAGAGAGGAAAAGACACATTTAAAGTTCATTTGCTTGAGAATTTAGGGGAAAATGCCAAAAAAGGAGGGCAAAGGGCAAGAACCCATGGATTTTTTATGAGCACATTAACCCGGCGTCGAATTGCTCTGTCTCCTCGTTCTCTGGTGAAGTATACCGCTTAATTAGAGCAGATATTTCCTTGTCGAAAATACTGGGCGTCTAATTAAATCAAGGAGGACAGTGGCGTATTAGTGATGGGAACGCCCAGGCAGCCATCCACCATCGACCACGATGCCTTCATAAAAAATGCATGCCGCTCCCCAAAGACGGGAAAGCTTCTAATTTGCAAGAAAGGAGAGGACGAGGCCTGGAGATGCATTCAGGGCAGCGGGTCTCAGCGGGGTGACGCTCGCACCTTGACGGGTAAGTGATGGTTTGCTTAACGTCTCCTCTGATGAGGTTAAGGACGTGTCACTTTGTCTTTGGCCGAGCTTTAATCAGGCTCCAGCCGGCCCTCTGGCACGAGCCGTGGCTTCGCGGGCGTGTAACTGACCGGTGATTTAGAATGATATGATTACACCTACACTGGCACGCCGCACCGCAGTGTGAATTAGGCCCCCCCCCCTCCCCACTCCCCACCCCCACTCTAGAAGATGTGTAATGAGCGATGTTCCCTGCTCCCAGCTGGGGCCCCGTGGGCTCAGCCATGAGCCGGCATCCTAATCAGCCGTCAGCCCAAAAAGCCGCTGTTGCCGGCGCATTAGAATCTGTGTTTGTGCATATCAAAAGATTTCCACAAACGCATTGGCAAAACACATAATCACTTACCCCTCAGAGGGAGAGAGAGCTGGGTGAGCGACGGACCGACTGACAGAGATCATTTCCTGTGAGTGCTGCACGGAGCCGGTGCTGAGGAAGAGGAGCTGCAGCTCACAAGAGCAGAGAGAGGATCATAATAATAAAGACAACGTGGAGCTTTGATTATGATGAGCTGAGGAAAGGGCAGGAAATGCCCCTTCAAGCTCAGCAGAGAACAACCTGCAGGAACCTTCTCAACTCACCTGAGGAGCAAATGACAAGAGGAGGAAGACACCTCGTTTCTCCAAAGTTATTATTAAATATTCACAGGTATTTTTGCAGGTTCTCGTTGGGCCTGGTTTGTTTACTCTTGGCCTCGGACAGAAAATTATGACACAATCTGCTTTAAATGCAACAACAACATGGTTTTGTCAAATGCTTTGTCATTTCAAAAAGTTGGGTTGAAGACTACAGGGCCCTCAACGTCCCTTACATGCTCCTGACTGCAGCTCACACTCATGAACACACTCACATCCCAATGGTATATATTTGGAGTTTAGTGTCCAAACAGCTGGGATTCAAACTTGTAACTTTCTATTTAGTGGACAATCAACTTGACCTGAGCCACAGACGCCTCTCAACACTGTAGTTAGGAAGAAGTTGTGGCAAGACCTGTGTGTGTGTGTGTGTGTGTGTGTGTGTGTGTTTCTGTGTTTACCTCGCCACTCGGTTCATCCTTCATGTTCTTCGTCTGTTCTTTCCTGAGCTTCCTCACTCAACCACCTTTCTCTGATAAACACAAACAACAGAGGAAAGACAGAAATCTGAAAAAATTAGTATGAATTCATACTCGGTTTCATTTCCATTAAACATTCAAACGTGTCGTATTTGTTTTGTTTTGGACGCATCACTCGTTGATCAGACTCAGAGAGCGTTGGTCTTTCCCAGCCCTCTGCAAGCGCCTGGTTCACCGCTGCCATACCATGACACTGCTCGGGCCAAACGTGGCGTGTATTATTTAATTTTTTTTCGGCGGGAGCGGGAGCATAAAACGATGAATGCAAATTAATAAAATTCCAGGCGGGGGTCTTTGCAGAGCTGTCCAACATCTCCACGGTGCACCGGGCCCCCCGCGAGCACCAGGGCATTGTTGTCTTTGTGGCGCTCGGCAGCTGCTGTATTCACTGGGAGAGGCAGCATCGCGACCCCGTCCCCGCAGACTCACACCGTCACCCCCGGTTCACATGTCAGTCTGTGGAGAGTAGGTCCTCGATACATGAGAACAGGAAGGTGTAAGTTCTCTTTGCCTCCATCACCTAAATGCACAGTAGAGCCTCGATCGCATTGCATTGTGGGAAAACGCTGAGGTTGAAATAGACAAAATAAAAAGTTCATTTAAAAACCACTTTCAACCTATTTTAACCTTTTGTTTCAAACGTCACCTTCCTACCTTCTGTGAATTGCTTTTAACTTTGTTTTGCTCTTGGAAGTATTTTGGATTGGTTATGCAAAATATAAAAAATGGCACGTGGATAAAGAAGGGTTTGAAGCTCATGTTGAAGAAAACAGATATTCCTACGTGTGCATAATAATAATAATAATGCTGGGCAAAGCAGTAAGTGGCTGACAGGACTCAGTCCAAACCTAATGCAGTAACGTCCCCACATTAGGCGATGGAGGAGTTTCTTTTATGGTCTTCTTCCTCCGATCCCTCCTCTGTAGCACCACTGGCACCGGCCCGGCACCACCTGCCACGGGGCTCTTTTCGCCGAGGCCAGAATGAACAGCTGGCCGCTCTTCTGACGCTCTGATTGGCTAATCCCTGCTGGTCACTTGTGCTTTTTTCCTCCCTGCGTGTCATTGAACTTTCTCTCTCCGAGTGCCAGGTCCGAGGAGTGCTCCCTCTCTCCCTCTCTCCATCTCTCTCTCTCTCTCTCTCTCTCTCTCTCTCTCTTTCTCCCCTTTCTCCACTTCGCCCAGGCCCGTCCTTCATGTGCCCTGCGTCTGGTCCGGGTGGCATATGGGGATATGTAAATAATTTAATGAGGTCAAAAGTGTGAGCGCATCCTCCACTTTCCACAAACCCTCCCTCCGTGGTACCGACGGGTAAATAAAGTGTTTTCTTACAGTTTTCAGGCTCGAGTGTCGTCCCAGAACTTTCTTCTCTTGAAGTACATTCGTCGTCTGCAGGATTTAAAGGAAAAAGTTCATGTTAGTCATCAACATTTTAGGAAGAAAGGGTCTGAGAAGAAGCATCTCAGAGACTCGCTGTGGGGTTGCCATGTGGGGAGATAAACTGAGTTAAGTGATGTGGATTTTGCATTAAAGAAATCATCATGGGACAGATGTGTTGATAGTTGAGGAACATCTGGCTCTAATGTGGCTCTAAACTCCATCTGAATCGTGCAGATAAGTGAATTTAAAGACACCCGGTCGTATTATAAAGTTTATATTCGGTTTATATTGTATCTTTCCTTGAAGGCTCAAGAAGGTGATGACACTGTTCTTCACTGCCTCCTCAGGTGCATTTCTACACTTGCTTTTTCACATTACTGCCCCCGATGGTCAATTAAACCAACCGAGAGGGAACTAACCGAGCCCGACACAAAACAAGCATTTGCTTATTTGTGTCGGAACGTAACTTAACCCGACCAGAACCTGAAAATCATTTCAAAACCCACGGTTCTAACATGTATTCATATGCACAAGGGCCTGAAACATCCACAGATTGTTTCCCTGCTCACACGGTCAGCTCAGAAATATTGGCACATTCTGCCCCAGATTTCAGTCCATAATGGTTTTGTTATGAAATGAAACCAGGAAGTGCCGAGACCCTTATTGGCGTCTTCAGAATTTCGCGTAGACTCAACAGGACGTCAACAGAAAGAAAGTGGGTCAGAGCAGAAAAGAAAACAACTGTAACTGGCCGATAAAAGAAAACAACACACAGAATAAATAATCAATAGGCGAATGGCCAAAGGAGAAAGAAGAGAACAGGTGAAGCACACGTATAAAAATCTATTTTGACCAAGGACAAAATTAAACCATGTAAATAAACTAATGAATAAAAAGTGGAGAAAGAGCAAAGAGCTGAAATCCTTCAGGTGAGGAGAGAAGCTGGAGCCTAATGAAGAATATCACCATCAGTATCTCCGGCTGCAGCCTCCCAGTGCAGCTCACCCTGACTCCACCGTGGAAAATACACACTTCGTTTGCAACCGAACCTTAGACCTATTTTCATTCACTTGCCTCCGACGTGTTGTCATGCTCTATCACTCTTGTTCTTTTTTTTCCCCTTACGTCTTCATTCCGTGCTCCTTCTCCCTCTTTCCATACTGTAACCCCCTCATTTACACGCTGGCTTTGTGTATTTCATTTAAAAAGCAGCATTAACACAAAGTTGACTCGACAACTGCAAGAAACGTACGACTGATGAGGTTTCTGTCTCTCGGAGGCCGGCGAGCGCAGGTAGAGGAGCGAGAGTGAAGAAGAGGACGAATGGAACAAGACAGGAAATAGTGTTTTCACTGCGAACCAGTGGATTAAACTACTAAGTGTATCTGTGGAGGCAGCAGAGGAGCCCCAGGCTAAATACACACTTAGCTTTGGTCTATACAAGGCCCTGCAGTGAATCATCAGAGCTCAGCTGTCCAAAACACACCACCAATCTGGCCCAGGCATATGGCTGCATGACACTCGTATGAATTACTTCTACACACTCGTGTTGTTGTTTTTCTTTTCCCGTTCGAGGCGTTGTGCACGGGGCGCTCCCGACACCGTCTTACGTCAGAGCAGATCACCGTCACGGAAAAACGGAAAACAAGCAGATCTGCGTTTTGAAGATGTCCACGTGTAAAACAGGAAGAAATAAATATTTGATTTGTGTTTTTATGATTTTGTGAAAATGGAAGCCTGGATTTAAATGTTCAGTTTATCAAGTTTGGCATCTGATCTTCTGATTGACAGTTTTTGATATTAAACACACAACAAAATCAATGGTCATGAGGCTTGATTGCAATTAGCGGCGGTTTTCCAGAGGCCAAGGCTCGTACTCTGAGACGGTATCGATCAGGAAGAGTTAGACTAGATTGGATCAGCTTCAGTATCGGCCGCTATCCGGAGAGTGAGGAGAGGGATTCATTCAGACAAGAGGAGAATAAACTGTGCGGAGATGGAGGAGTTAACAGAGGATGGAACACTTCACGAGAACCGAATTAAATCATTCTCCAGGTTTGCATTAAAGCAGTTTTTAGTTGTCGTCCTTATTTTGTACCTTTTTGTTTCGTTTTCCCTCGAAATGAACTAATAGATGTAATTCCTCACCCCCCCTCTCTCTCTCTTTCTCTTTCCTAATTCTGCGTTTCCATCTCTGCATACATTTCTCCCCGGTTGCAGGAATATTTCATCACACCCGTCTCGAACTTTGACCTCTGCCGGTCGGACCGCGGCTCGTATCTCTGCTCGTCTAATAGATGTGAAATGTAAAAAGCAGAGGAAGGTTGTAGATTCCTTCCTTAATGATGGCGATACACTCCGGAGGATTCCCTTCCTCGGCTCGCCTCGACACCGACGCTCATTTTTCGCATGTGTAATTGTCCGGGAGGTTTCGCGGCACATTATCAGATTCATGGGCTAATCATTTAAGACCCCCTCTCTTTTATCTACAGGATGGTCTGCGAATGATCCGATGGCTCGACCGATCGATGGGAGAATCGGAATATGCAAAGTGCGTTCTGATGTTTGGCATTGCTCAACCTTTCGCTGCTTTCATCTCGGGCCCCTTTTGATGTTGCCTTTAATCTGCATAACGCAGCGTGAGTGGCTAATGGAGTCGAGCGTCTCCTTCAGCGGGGAGAGGAGTCCGCGGCTGGAGTCCACCTGTCAGGCCGGGGGAAAGTTTCAGGATGAGATATGGAGGAGAGGCGAGCGCGGCTAATGGCCGGAGAGACGAGCTCGTCCCGGGTATCGGAGAGAGAGAAGTGCAAAGAGAGTCTCAGCGTTGCAACTCCAGTAGTTGTTTCATCATCGACTCTGATAGTGTGTTTTTGAAACCAAGTGTGTGTGTTTTGATTTGTTGTCATACAGGAAAACGAATATTTTCACTTTAAAACGATTATCAAACAAAGAGAAGTAGCAAATTGTCAGATTTGAGAAGCTGCTCTGTCACTTTATAAATATCTGAGACAATTAAATTCTTTCAATTTAAATCAGCGATGGTTTGTCACTTATTTGAACCGATATTTATCATTAAGTCCCACTGTGATATTAACGGAAGGCGCTTTAATAAAAGCATAAAACATTGATTTCACATTTTAAAGATGAAGACTGAACAATTTCTCCTTGTGTTTCTCAACGTGAACAATAACGATGAAAACACGAATCCTCTCAAATGTGTCACAAGTAGTTTCACAAAATATATAATGATTTTTCTAAAACATCATAGTTTGCAGCAAAAATTATTTAAAGAGAATAAACTATTGTCAGTGGTGGATTAATACACATTTAGGACTGTAGTATTTTAGGTTAACATTTTCTGATTAATTCACCAACAATTTCTGCTTCACTGTGTTTTTTTGTGTAAATAAAATTACAAATACAGGTGAAAAAGTGTGGAATACATTTCTGGTTTGGAGTTTATCATCTAAATGAGACATAATAAGCAGCCGGGTCAATTCCCTTTGATCCAGTTCGGGAATGTGAATTGAAACTGTGTGTAATTAACATAATAATGAGAAGCAGAGCTCCGTCCTCGGCGTTTCGGTTTAAACTGGGAACGAGAGGAGAGTGATTTCCAGTTTGTGTCGTTCTGCAGAGAATGAGAAGTGACTCCAGTCCGACGATGCCAAGTAAAAACCTCCCAGTTTGTTTCCTGGTGAATAAACATGAGGCGCCGAGGGTTTGGTACTCTGTAATTTGGCTACTTTTATTCGAGCAGGGTCATTTTCAAGAGAAATTACAAATTAAGAATTCAATAATACTTTTACAAAGACATTTCAGGAAAGATTCTTCTTCAGTCATGATATCATACATAGTATTTAACAGTCCCTCTTCATTTTTTAGCTTAAAAAAAGAAACAAAGATGAAGAAAGTGGAATTTTTTCAGTCGAAAATACAGTGTTTTCACAAATGTATAAAAGTTCCCAAATTTGGAATTTTCCAGTCACTGGAAAATAAATGAAATAAAATAAAATAAGATTAAACTTCGCATTTCACAATGTTTCAAAACACAATAAATGCTCTCTTTACGTAAAATTTGCCCCTATGATCGACACCATGTTCCTTTTTACTAAAATATATCTATATATTGAAGAACTATAGTACTGTACACAACAGTATGAAATAAATAAAATTAGGAAATATAAAATGGGCCACATAAATAATGTTTTTTTTTCAACCTACAAATAAAATGAATGCAATTTGCTGTTTTCAAAATAAAATTAGAAAAAAAAATGGTTTGGTGTAATACTGACAAAGTTAAAAAGAAAAAAAAGAAACTGAGAAAACATTGCACAACATAATGTAAACTAAGGAACTGATGCCTATAAGTCTTAATACTGACACGGGTGCTTCAAAGAACAACGATGAACCATTTCATAATACTGAAGCTGGTGAAAAAAAGTAACCTTCCTTTTACACAATACGAGGGTGGCACTTGCAGAAAACACACAGGTTAAAAGGTTTGCATATAAGGCTTCTTTTTTCTTATCAAAAACACCTTACAAAGGCTTCGTCCTTCATTTTTTCCCGCCCCCCCCTCCCCCTTCCCCAAATACCATCTGTCCATAAACTGTATTTTTCCCTTAAAACGAAAGTCTCTTTAAAACGTCATCCTCTCCAAAAAAAAGAATCCCCTCCGAGCTCCTTCGTACAGTCTTTTTTTTTGTGTTTCAGATTCCTTCGTGTGAAGCTGATTCCAGAGGCCTGAACAGTGTGGCTGGAGATGTTGGTGAGCGGGCGACAGGGCAGAACTAAAGACGACACCGCAGGAAGGGAGGTGACAACAAAGGTAATATCCAAGGACTGGAGTGCAGACACTACTGCTCTTTTTCCAACACTGTATAAATATATACATAGGCAATACTTTTTATTATTTTTGTTCATGATTATAGAAGCGGAGTGCAATTTGTACAAGTCACTAGTTGTGCTATAAATACTATGGAACACAGGGGTTTATTTGAGGAAGTTAGCACCACACATATTTTTAGGCCTTAGTACTGTACATTTTTTGAAATGTATTCATTTATTCATTGTTCGGTTTGCATAATGCAGCTTATTTCACAAACCCATGCCTCCCTTCGCTCAACGCCTCCTCCGGATTGATTTTTGAGTCCATGTCTTGTTTGGCAGACATCTCTCCCCCCCCCTTCCCAGAGGAGTCTGTCAAAGAAAAGCTTCCCGGAAGCTTCAGGCACGTGCACGTACAGCTTAAAACGGTGTTTTAAACCGAGCAGGTAAGAATACTGAACCGAAAGTGTGAAACTTAAAACTTTTAAGATTGGGAAGCTTTTGAAAACGCCGCCGCCGCTGCCGCTGTCGCAGATTACATGCCGTCTTCCATCGTGTCCTCGTGATCCGATTTGGTTTCCGTTTTGCCGTCCAGCGAGCTATCGTCCATCGAGTGCTCTCCGTTCTCCTCCTCGTCCCTCAACGTGTCCGGGTCCGTGTCCATGCTCTTGATTTCCTCCTCCTCTTCCTCAAACTCGTCCTCCCTCCGTCCCATCTTGGCGTACGTTCCATCCACTTCCTTGCGTCCCTCTCTGATCCCTCCGTTCACCGCCTCGTGCCTCAGTATGGCCTCGCGCTCCGCCAGCTCCGGGTAGCCCTGAGGTGTCATGCCCTGCAAGTAGGCCCGGCTCATCAGCAGCTCGGTGGGCTCCAGGTGGCCCTTCTCACGGGCCTCCCGCTCGGCAGCCTCCCGCTCCTCCGCCTCCCGCTTGCAGTAGGAGTAGCGGTGGTTCATGTGCTGCGAGTAGGAGCCCGAGTGAGAGAACCTCTTCCCGCACTTGTCGCACTGGTAGGGCTTCTCCCCCGAGTGCAGCCTGGAGTGCTCGATGAGATGGTGTTTGTGTTTGAACGCTTTCTTGCAGATCTGACACTGGTGCGGCCTCTTGCCTGTGGATACACAAAAGAGAGAGAGAACAGGGAGGTGAGTCGCCCGCCTCGCTCGTCCTGCTGCTACAACAAATCACACAAGTTCAGGAGAAAAAAGCAAAAACGTTGAGGGAAGAACTCGGATGAATTGGATGGCATGGAGCAAAATGACATCACGCAGCATTAGATCCAACTTTGACTCACGACTTAGGAGGAGCTATTTGTTTATTCAAATTGCGAACGAGATGAGAAAGTGCGCTCGCATTCACGGGCCGACATTATGGAAATTCCCTCCCGCGGTTAAGGCATGGAGAAACTCCACCACAACTACTTATTTTGGGCCTGCGTGCCCCGCTGATGGAGGCAACATAAATAAACTACTGCAAAGCAAACAAACAGAGGAGGCGCGACAAAGGAGTAAACCAATCCAGGGATGGGCCGGAGGACGGGGGGGGGGAGGCTGCTTATCTCCGAAAACAATTCAAGTTCATTGTGATGCCTGGGATTTTTTGGGTTGGGGTTCCTCCGTCTACCAGAATGTGACGGGGAGCTTGGAGGCCGAGGCAGAAACTGGAAACCCAAGCTCGCCACAAGGGCTGAGATGGTTTTATGACACGAGGCCATAAACTGTCCGGCTAAATAAATGTCCTCTGGCTTGTTCTGTGGCCGCCCGGCTGCGTTTTACACTGTTTACTCCAAAAAACACTTCCTGCCCACTTCTCTAACGTTACCTGCCTTGGTTTGCCACAGCTAATAATATCTGATCTGGGGTCTGTTCTCTCCCTCACTGCTGCTCGACACGTGTGGAAATATGGCCGCCCCGCTCACACAAATCACATGACGCCCCCCCCTTGACACCCGCGTCCCACCCCGCCAACAGGCTTTCAAGCGCCACTTCTGTCCAACATCTGGCCGCTCCGCCTGCACTCCTGAGCCTCGTTGTGTTGCTCAACACAACACGCAGCGACAAACACACGAGAGAGAGCACCGCGTCCTGAGCGAGAGGCAGGGGGCGCCGCGGAGATAACGGGGCCATTTTTTCTTTTGCTTGTTTATAAAGAGTTCGCCGCGCTGTTCCGACGGTGCGCCCCCTCCCTCCCTTTTATACGCAAACCAGATAGCATGAAGGCTGCATAAAACACTGAGCGCTCAGGCTACAGATAGCGGATGAAATAAATGATGCAACCCAGAGAAAGAGGATCTCTGTATAATAACTATAATGAAAGACTTGTTATCAGTTCTCTGAAGCTTCTGAGCGCCGCTCTGTAGATCTGATCTATCTCCAATAATGGGGCCGATAAAGGCATTAGGAGCCTTTTGCTGGCTTTATATATATCGAGGTGAATTGATGTGTGTCTTTGGAGATAGCAGAATGGTTCATACAGCGGGATATGATTGGAAAATAAAGGGTACAATCACTTGAAAAGCTGAATTCTCCCTACACCTGCATTAATTACTGACTTTAAGAAGAACACACAACGCTTTTGAAAACACATCACACGTTTAAAGAACTGTTTGAAATCAAATCGTTGGCATCGCAATCCTGTCAATGAAGAAACACGTCACATATACAACTGAAGGGTTAAACAGAGAAAGAAAAGAGGGGAAGGAGGGGGCAGGGAGGGAGGGGTGGGGGGGGTGGGGACATATAATGAGGGTTCATACTGAGAGGATTTTTGCAAACACAAACATTTAGAACAAAAAAAAAGCATGGGGTTTAAAATAAGGGTCTAGAACAGTATATACCTGTGTGTTCATATTTGTGTCTTAGAAGGGAACTGCTCTTCTGGAATGTTTTGTCGCACAAGTCACACGCGTACATACCACTTTCGGTCTTCTTAATCTTCTTCCGCGACAGACAGGAGTCGGGGTCTGTCATGTCGTCCAGCCCTGACATGTAATCTTGTGTACCGTCGAGCAGGTCCCCCTGTTTAAAGAAGAAACAAACAAAACAAGGGAAAAAAAGAGAGGAAAGACAAAAAAATAACAATCAATTTGCTGCTTGATTCATGAAAATACTGTTATTTACTCATAAAACAAGACAATCATTTTTATATCATCTAATGAAGCGTAAAATGTTGTTATTGACATGATTCTGTGTCTGGAATATCAGGTAAATTGTGGCTAAAATTGAGGAGAAGAACTTCTAAGTTCTTAAAATAACTGTGAGTAAATGTCAAATAATGTATAGTATTTAAATAAAAGCTCCTAATTGGTGTCAGTATAATAAAACAGTAAACTGCAGCCTTCCTCCCAAACAATCCCGCTCTCGTGAATCTTTTTTAACCGCCGGCACATGCCACCATTGATTTCTTATAAAACTTTCAGCTGAGGAATAAAATCACAGACATAACGCCTTGTTGTAATTTTGGTACAGGGCGCGTTAATTCCCTCGTTTCCTTTTTAAACGTCTCTTTTACGATGAAGATTAGACCGAAAGTCGAATTGATGGAGAACAATATTAGAACATTCTCCAAACGGCACGTACTTATTCAAATCAGAGGGCCCACACCTTAACGGCTAATATTGAGGCACCACAGCTTTTCTTTAATAAGGTGTGTCTGTGTGTGTGTGTGTGTGATAATGTGTGGACAGCCCTGCACTGTGTTTTAAGAAGGGGCCACTATCACTCTGCAATCAATTTGAACCAAACGCCCTGTAGCTGTATTTTTAAAATCTAATTTAATAACTTAGAATAGGAAACATTATTAATACTTTTTTTTCCTCCCTTCATCAAAATGGTTCCCTCTATGTTAAACAGCCTTTAGCATTCGCTCGTAATGAACATGGAGACTGTGCATTATTAATCCACATGTAGGAGCTCATTTCGGCTGCGGCTCTCTGTTTTAAAAATGCGTCAAAGTTGCGACGGGGAACATTTCCAGAGAAGTGCTCCACGGCCGCGGGGCTCACCTTTGTCATTTTTACAAAGGCCTTTCACCCATATTTAATAAGCAGATCTCTGGGTTCAGGCCCGAGCCGGAAGACGTCTGGAGTCTGGGAAGCGTTAATGTATTCCACACACAGCGGCAGAGAAATTTACAGAGGAGAGTGGTAACAATTAGAGCTTTGCTGAGATTAGATTCTAAGGCCGCTGCTTCACTGGTGTTTATCTGAACCTGATGCTGGTGGATGTTTTTTTGCGCCACTGTTTTTAGGCTTAATCTGCATTTTTCAAAGGGTTGAAAAATATAAATTGATAAGCTAGGGAGGGATTGTGGGTTAATCTTTGGCTTTTTAGCGAGTCATATGTTCGATTAACGTAATTATTTTTTCTGCACAGGCACTGAAATAGTCCCCCCTCCTTCCATCCCAGGCTGATATCCGTGTTATTGTATTACTGAAATATAAATTTTAGGCCCAAATGTCCCCTGTCCTCCTTGACACCACTTTCTTTCACCCCTGGGCTCTTGCAGCAGATGTTTATCTCTGTTGCCTCTGCCAGCTCCGTCTACCTGAGGTGAGCCTGTCCCTCTCCTGACTCTGAAGTCATTTTCAATTAGCACAGAAATGAGTTCAGATTCATTTTTGGGATTCTGAGTGAGCCTGGGGCTTTAGCAAAAACCACAGGTGGCTAATTTACCTGGAAACCTGGTTTCCGCTGGTACTTTCTCCTCTGCTGCATCTCGGCAAAGGTAGCCGCCCCTGCCGCGTAAGTGTAGGCCATGTGTGGCAAGAAGCCCATTTGATCCATGCCCGGGTAGGCCCTAAGACCGGGGATGCTGGCCTGCATTGGGGGCATGAATGTGGCCGGTGGGAAAGCGCTCTGGGGCGGAAGTGACGTGTACAGGGGTTTGCCGGCAAACGGGTTGATGCCGAAGATGGGGCTAGTGCTTTTTTCTAGGTTTCCGTTGTTGGTCGAGCCTGAAAAGTCCCTCTTGAGATAGGCCAGGTTCAGGGGCTCTTCGAAGTGCTCTCGGGGAGACGGAACGCTGCTGTGGTCGATGGTAATACTGTTGGCTTTAGGTCTGCTCTTGACAGTCAGTGCGTGCTTGGGTTCCTTCATGAGCCTGGGCACGGAGAGGTCCAGTGGCTCGGCCTGCAGGTCCTCTGACGTCAGGCTGTTTGGAGTGTAGGAGCTGCTGTGGGAGTTTTTGGAAGATGTGGAGGACAGGTTGAGCGGGGACGGGGTGTTGCTGCGGGAGTGGTCCAACTTGTCGCCCGCAGGTTTGGTGCTGCCGCCGAACTGGTGGTTTTTCAGATATCTCAGCGAGTTGTCACAGTTGTTAACGTTGTTGTGGAGCTCTGCTATGGAGGGGGACGTGATGTGCTCAGCAGGTTTGATGAGTGAAACCGGTGACCTAGCTGCCCTTGAGTCTTTTGGTGGAGTGTGGTGGTTATTTGTTCCGACAACCATGTCAGTGTGGTTCCTGTGCTCTAGTGGTGGGGTTCTGGTAGTGGCGTAATGATACATCTTCCGCTGATCGAACCACTCCCTGACAAATTCCTGAGGGAGGCCGACCGCTATGGAAATCTTGTGCAGCTCCTCCGAGTTGGGCTCCATGTTCATGGCGAAATACGCCTTCAGCACGGACATGTGGTCCCTGTAGGGGTTAATGGGCCCAGTAAATCCCTTCTCGGACAACATGGGGGAGGTTAAGTGGCTGTTCTTCTCCATGTACATGACTGGTTTGTTGGGCATCAGGTTCTCACTGGGCTGCAGCACAGCTTTGATCTCCTCGTTCATATTACACAGGTAGCGTTCGTGCTGATGCAAAGGAATTGGCCCAGTGAAGGATTCTTTGCAGTATTGGCAAGCGTAAGGCGTAAACATTTCCTGCACCTTGTCCTCCACACTTCCTTCAAGCATGTGGTTGGATTTCTCTCTTTTGATATTGCTAATGTGTCTCTTTGAGTCTGTGGTCAAGCTCTGGAGGCAGGCTTTGGCTTCGTTCACTTTTTCTAACGTGTAGTCGATGATGCTTTTGGTGGCGCCGTTGTGATTGACGAGTGGGAGACCAACCTGAGCCCCAGACAGAGCCAGTGCCTGTTTCTGCTCTTCCACCTGGGACCCCAGCTCCTTCATGTAGGCCTTGAGCTTGGAGAGCTCCTCCGGCTTGCAGTCCATTTTCTGCCTGGACACGGTGTTGTCCACGATCTGAAGCACCTTCTGCACCTCGCTCAGGTTGTTCGCCAGCGGCCCGGGGAAGCCCAGGAGCTGAGCATCGAGTCCGGCGATCCCCAGGTGATGCAAAGGGCTCTGGCCGGTCGAGTTGTGGTGGATCCCCAGTGGGCTGTTCCCTCCCATGCCTCCGTTCATGAACGGAGCTCCAAATCCATGAGACGCCATCATCAGCTTGTAGTCGTTGAAGTCAAGGGGCTCGGTCTTGATGTTCATGTGGTTGTTGTGTTCGGGATGGCCGAGTGGCTTGCCGTTCTCCAGCTTCTGCCTCAGCTGGGTGATGGCGGAGTTGGTGGGCGAGGAGGAGGCCGAGGTCGGGGAGGAGCCGCTCTTCATGTTGCTGCGCATCCTGCCATTGACAGCAATCAGGCCAATGCACTTTTTACTGCTGATGTGGGAACTGTATGAGCCCGAGTGGGAGAAGCGCTTCTTGCAGTTGGGGCATTCATACGGTTTTTCACCTGAAACAAAAAAAGATATGGTGTCAGACGGCTTATATGAAAATCATAGGCTTATATGAACAATACAATCAACTGGGTTGCTTGTATTTTACTGTTGAACGTAACTCAACATGGACATTTTTACAACATCTGAGCAGACGTGCCAGGGTCAGCTCAATATCTAATTTGACAAAAAGGCAAATCAAAGTTCTTTACATAAGGCAAAGGAAAATACTTTTAGGAATGTAATTAAAGTAAAATGAAATGAGTTCAGTGTCCATTAACAGCAGGGAGGGTCCAAAATAAACCATGAGGAATTTCTGCAGATTCATGGTGTTCTTAAATCATGTAGATGAATATTCAGAGAGGGGGGGGCGGGGGGGCAGATATCTGGCCACTCACCACTATGAATCCGGAGGTGTTCCTTCAGATGGTGCTTGTATTTGAAGGCCTTGCCACACTCGGTGCATTTGAACTTGCGGTTGCTGGCGGCTTGGTTGAGCATTTGGTGCTGTGAGGGAGACAGAGGGAGAATCCAGGTTAAAAAAAACAAATCTGCACACGTATCATCGGGGGTGAGAGTTCAGTAAATAACCACAATTGGTCGGCATGACAACAAGCAACAAGCCAAACGGCTCCTGTCGCCAACGAAGCATCTTGGCTGTCTCCTCCCACCTCCGTCGGGCGACTACAGGCAGCGGCGGTGATAACAGAGAGAATCACATACTTTTTAATTTCCTGGCTCCTCAGCCAAAGGAGGCATGCCTTTAGAATTTGGCAGCGCAGAATAAAAAGAATAAATGAAAAGAGACTTTTTTACAGCGTTTCCCCCTCATTACAACCAGCGATCTGATCTGCTTTTCAATTAATTTGGGCCTAATCAGTCTGAAAGGTATTCAGAATGCTCTGTGAGCGCTCTCGCCCTGTGTACCTGTATTCACAGCTATTTGAATTACACTTTGTACTTTTTTTCAGAACAGCCTCAAATGTCTCTCAGTAGTTGGGGCTTTTTGAAAGACCTCAAATGTCTCTTTAATAATCTTAGGATACAGAACAGAGCATATAGGCACAGCCTTGATTCACTGTTCAAAGGTAAACATCAGTTGCAATCCATCAAATTTGCAATTCAAACAAGGCCTGTTCTCTGAAAAGGAAAAAAAGAAAAATAATAACCAGCAACAACAGCAACCCTGGGTGTGTAAACCTGGCTCGTCACTCGTTAAACCATTAATTCCAAGTGGGAGGTGAGCACATTAAATGGTTAGTAAATAAAAAAATAAATAAAAAAAAGAAAGACCCATTTTCTGTAGAGCTCGCTAGGGGGGAAAAAATATGGCGACTCCCTCCTCCCAGTTCAGCCTTGACAAATGCTGGGGTGTGTGCTGACTCTACCCACATTCCTGGGGAGACAGATGGTGGCGCACAGGACACTGGGAGGACTGGGAGGAATTGTTCAAACAGCCCCAACCTTCAAAGATCAAGCGGGGAGAGTCGGGGGCCCCGCCAAGCGCCGGAGAGGGACCCCACTGCTCGTATGTTGCTGAGTTGCATAAACAAACAGCAACAGCTGCTTCAGGGCCCCCACCTCCACCACCATCCCCTTAACTTCCCCCCCGAGGACCCCTGCCCGGTAAAGTTTAGTCTCGCCACCCCTGCTAATAAGACACAATCGCTCCGTGCTCTTAATTGTGAATGGCACCAGCAAAATGCTCTGTCTCTCCTTCATGGCTCATTGTGGGTGCGAACGCCACCACCGCTGATTGTGGGCGGGGACCCGACTGGATGTTTGCATATGTATAACCTCTAATTAGTCATATTTCAGCTAAGTGCTTAAGAGGAGGAGGAGCATTAAGGCTTGTAAACATACAAGACAGAACAACATGGCACATGATTACCTATCAGGACATTATTCTTCATGTTAATCTGATTGCTGCCGAGTCCTCCTGTTAGTTAGTTGTTAATTGCCAAATGTGCATTCTCACATAAATACATGCTCATTTTAATTTATTCCTCATCTTCTAAACACGGTGAGGAGGAAATTATTTAGCCTATTTTTTTTTACGTTTGTGGTTTTGGGGGTTTGACTGAACAGACAAAGAAAAGAGCGCCACCTACAGAAAACCTGCCACAAAGGATTCAAAAGGAGTGAGACATCACCTCGATCTCCGCTCGAGGATTACCGCTTAAACAATCCAGCTAATTTACAAATCAAGATAACCGGCTTTGTGGCAGGACCCACGGCGCCTGCATGGCAGTGTTTGGCCGTCGCCTTGACTCTGGAGGGGAGCAGCAGCAGCAGCAGCATTGTAATATGAGGATTGGGACGGCGGCTCACTCGGCCGGCCCATCTGCTCACGTTTACACCCAGCTGGTAGATCAGGTGAAAGTGCTGGCTGCTGACATCTGATCAAATCAGCCCCAGTCTGAGCCTGTCATCCTCGCTTCAGAGAGCACAGCCCCCACGACCTGCGACCGAGCGCTGAGATGCATGAGATCATCTGGGATTGGCTGATTTCTTTATGAGAACACAAAATGTTCTAGTTGTGCTATCGGAGGAAGTCCATGAAAATATGAAAAACGGGAGAAGTGACTTTTCTTTCCTTATGTTTATAAAGGGCGCAGGTAATTCAAACCTTTACTTAGAATGTAATTTAATTTGTTTGATTACTGGAGTTTTCCAATAATTATCCAAATCACAAAAGTAGATTGAACTACAGGTCATTTTTCAAACAAATCCCTCAGTTATAATCCTCCTTTAACGCACAAAGACCGACTCCATCGACTTTAAAATGTACTGCTCCAATTTGACTTCACTCAGAAGTTGTAATTATGAGAGCATGCAGTTTTTCTTTTTGCCACAATCTATTTCCCCTCGCATCTTCGACTTAAAGTTGACGAGCGAGTTAAACGCCCGTGACAGCTGGATGATTTTTTTCACCTCACAGGACTTTAAGGTGATTCATGCTATCCGCTCACACATTCAAATTATATTTCAGACATGTTGGATATAAATCGCTCGGGAACGTTCACGTATACACAGATGTTTATGCAGTGCATGAAATTAGAAGCGGGGCGGGTGGAGTTTGATGGAGTACTACGTCTGCAGGCTGCACCAGAAGAACATTAAAGGCCAGGAGTGAAGTGAAGTTAAGGAGCTGATAAAAATTTCCAAATTGGAAATTAACACAATCATTCGATCGTGAACATGAGACTGGAAAATCATATCAGGGAGGGCCATCAAAAAACCATTTAGGGCCTCAATTAAAGTTATTACCATTAAAGGATCTGCATCTTCAAAATGCCATGAAAAATTAATAATGATTGCCAATCAGAAAAAAATGATCTCTTCTCTGAGGGATCAGAGCATATTAGAAGTGAAATGAAATATGGGGACAGGAACAGGAAGAGGAGGGGAAGATAATATTTAAACTTGGCTCACCTGATCCCTGGCGGGCTTGTGTGTGGCCATGTGCCGCTCCAGCTGAGTGCGGTAAGCAAACGTGTAGTTGCACAGGGGGCAGGCAAAGTTCTCCTCGTTCTTCTCATGGCGGTACTTGATGTGCTCCTTCAGCGATGTCAAACGCTTGTAGCCCCGGTCGCAGTAGGGGCAGGTCAACAGTTGGGCGAAGGCATCTGGCGTTCCAGGTGGCAGGTCTGCACGGGAGACAGCGGGAAGAGGGAGGGAGGAGGGGGGGTGGGGTGGAGGAAGGGGAGGAAGGGGAAGGGAAAGCGGGCCAAAAGGTCAGCGAATCAATGGCAGCTAACGGGCGGGCTGCCCAGAGTGGTATGGGAGTTATCTCTGCAATCTGCTCCACATGAGAGCCTCAGTGTCAGGCTGGCATCCGCTGCACTACGACCTCCTCCCGACTCCTCACACACACACACACACACACACACACACAAACACTTGTGCAGCACTCGCACTACACTCCGAGTCTCAGTTTCCTTGACATAGTAGCAAACATCATGACACTGCATGTACACAAACACACACATGTACAAAGTTGTACGCGGAGAAACTCCCCACACACATTTTTTTTTCTTGCAAATCCTAATTGTTTTAAACTTGCCACACTTTAATGCAATTCTCCCCAACGTGTCCATCGTGTCATGAAGCTTGAATTATGGGCCCGTTTCCAATTCAACTTAGTTTTTTTTTCCTTTCGGGGGCTTCGGAGGTGCACTATCTGATTTCAAGCCCCTGCCCAGCTGTTGCTTAAGACTGTAGGTAAACACCGAGGCATCCGGCGAATCTGTGGGACCAACAGCTGCCCGGTCGTGTCAGAGTGAAGAGCTGCTGCTCTGCTCAGACTTTCCTTTCTTTGCCTTTCCTACCTCGACTGCTGCTCTGTTACTGCAACACTTGTGGTTCAAGTTCAAAATCACCACCAAAGGGTTTAAAATGTTATATTAAAGGTCTGGTAATGAAATACAAGGGAGTATCATTAGATTCTTTGGTATGACAGTGCCAATACGATACCTAAGGAACATTTTCGATGTTTTATGGAAGTTTGAAAAAAGCTGACTCTGCTGTCACAGACGCTACCACCTGTTCTCCAATATTATTTGGTTGCTACATTCACCTCTGACCCCTCCCACCTTCCCCTCACAGGCTTCTTACCGTTCTCCTCCGGGCCAGTTGCCTCCGGCGTGCCCAGGCGGGACAGCTCCTCCGGCGCCTCCGGGTAGATGATGGCGGTGTCGCCCCTCTGCAGGTATTCTGCGATGCTCACCACGTGGCTGTCACCTTCATCCAGCTTCCGCTTGGAGAAGAAGTCCTCGAACTCTGAAGTGCAATCCACGCTCTTGACTGAAGGGGGAGGGCAGGGAGGGATAGAAAGGGAGGGAGAGGAATAAAATTGAATTCATTTTCTTCTCCAGAGAAATGTCTTACAGGAGGATATTGGGAACATCTTGGTGGAAATGCGATGAGGACAGCCGCCCTAACACATTACAGCAGTGCTTTGGGGAGAATACATCTGAATTACTGGGTTTGCTTGTCACGCCATGACGGCTAAAATAAGAACTGTAACTTAATCCGGCCAGAAGTCAGAGATAAGGCGGCTACCATGAGCTGCTGAGGAGCAGCGTGGAGAAAAACTTCACTCAAACTTCAGCTCATTTACTCCTGACATAAAATCTGATTCTCTGTTTAGGGCTGTTAAAAAAAAGAAAAAGGGAAAGACGCTCATACAAGCAGAAGCCGGAGTTAATCGGCAACAGAGCCACGTTTCCTCGTATCGACTTTCACATATAAGGTCAATGAAGAGATTGTGGCTTTTGTTGATTCTGTGTTGAACAGATTATCAAGGCCAAACCACAAACCAGCGCGAAAAAAAAACAGAGAGAAAGAAAAGACAGAGACGTGCTTTTTGCCATCGCTGGGCGGAATGTGTCTTAAGCCAGCCAAAGTGCTGAGGCCACACAATGCGTTTTCTCCAAATTATTTCCCAGTCCCCTCTCTTCAGGGAAACTCTTAAGCTGCAGCGCGGAGATAGCTGCCTCCGAAAACAAACCAGAGCTAAAAGAAATCAGCAGCCTTCATTAGTCAAGGGGATGGCCGACTTTCAAAAATCACACACAACACACACACACACACACACACACACACACGTTGTTTACATCCTAGAGATTCTGGAGGCTGTTTGGCTACGTGAACCACGAAAAAAAAACGAATGAAGTCTCATCAGACCTCAGCCCCTGTTAATGAGGCTTTTAGACCGTGAGCCAAGGTGAGGTTTAAAGAGCCATTTGTTCGCCCGTGATGACTCCTCGGCCCAATTTGCGAAAAGGTCAAGGTGGAAGATGTTCGCTTGTCAAAAATGGCACCAAAATGTCATCGGTGCCAATGCATTCTTCTGATGAGCGTGATAGAATCGTTTACCACGTTCTCATTAGATGATTCGTCGGGGTTTTTGAAGACGGCTCGGCTGATTGTGAGAGACTCATTGTTTGTTTTTGTAATCGTTGTGTAAGATGAAGTGCTGAGTGGGGAGGGTGTGGCTCGGTGAAATCGCTTTTTGGATCATTCAAGTAAATAGAGCGAGAACTCTTTCCTCGCCATTGCTTTTTCTTTTTCTAGTCATTCTGGATGAAAAGTGTAAAGCTAACGTTATTCTTTTAAAAGGAGAAATGGCTTCTCTTTCAACTAAAGGGAGGAAATCACCTGGATCAAAGTGTGCTCTGGCACCGGGACGCGATCAAACTCCTCATCTCTCTAAATGGATTCATATGTCATGTAGTGGCTGCGAGCTCCTACAGTATTGTTTCTAAAAAAGTCCTCTAAGCAAAATGGAAAACATTTGCTCTGAGAGGAGAGGGGAAGAAAGTAAAAAGTGAAGTATAAAGCACCACGAGCACAAAGTCATAGTAATGAGAGCTGAAGGGAGGGTTTCTGAGGCAGGGCTGCGTGGCATTCTGTGGGGTGAGTTTGGTTTATTCTAACAGCATCCGGGGCCAAATGTCAGGGTGGCCAGGATGATATCATGGAAGGGGTGGGGGGTGGGGGTGTAGTGCGGCTGCAAATCAGCTTTGGTGGCTTAATGAGAAATGGCAGGTAGGCTTTACTCCCACCGGGAGCAGGCGACAGGACGCAGACGAACCAGGGAAGCTAAAAAAACAGCACGTGTAATCAAAGGTTCCATAAATCAAGAATGCACTTCCAGGGATTTGTCTTTGTTGTCATTGTGTCAGCGGGACAAGATTCTCCCACTAATTGCAGATTACTGCTTTGGGATGGCATTGTTTTGTTGTTATTTAAAAAAAAAGGTGGTAGCAGACTTGGGGTCAGATCCCACATGGGAAGAAGACAAGACAAAAGGGGTCACAAGGGGACGGACAGGATAAACATGTCTCACAAGGGAGAAAAGGAGTGGACTGGAAAAACACAACAGCAAAACACAACATCTTGAGTGGACTCACCTGTACCGTTTCCAACTGCCTGCAAAGTGGCGTCAGGCCCCATGTTGTCAAAGTCATCTTTTATTTCATCTGCACACAAACAGAGGAGAGAAGAAAAGAGGGGGGGATGAGTGGGTGAGGGAAGGGAGGGCGAGTACCTCTGCGTCCCCGAAAGCATCAAACGCCAACAATGAGGCATTAAGAGACCAAGGTACAGGGGAGAAGGATAAAAGGGCAATAAAAAAAGGCGGCCTGGCTGATGATAAGAGCTGCTAGTCCGTCTTCGACCGGAAATGTGCATGCCGTTGGCGGCAGACAAATGCGAAATGTCATTCGGCGGTGCCGCCGCTGGTTTTGTTGTTTTCTTTCTACCCGGTCCATGCTTGGCTTAATGGGAATTGGGCTTAATACTAAATCAAATCTCTGCCGCCAGACTACCAAGATAAAAAAAGAACGTTATTCTAGTTATTATCAAAAATCTTATAATTTATTAATTTTTATTATCTTTATTTTATTTTTTTACCTCGGGTACCTATTGATGAAAAACTTCATAAAAAAAAAATTAAAATAAAAACAAAAAAAAAAAAAAAAAAAAACCATAAAAACACCCATATAAAAAAAAAAAATAAGCAAAAATAAAAAAAAAAAAAAATTAAATAACATCCCCATGAACAACGCGGCGAAGCGGGGGGAAACGGAGGCGGGGAGAAAACGGGAGTCTCTCCTCAAATCGCCAACATAGTGATTCTCTTAAAAAAATCAAACAAGACAACGAGAGTCATGCGCACCGAACCCAAATAAACCAACACCATACTCCACACGCGCACCCCACCACCACCTCTGCATCTTTCCCTCCCCCCTCCCCCACCCGACGCCACCCCCCACACCCAGGCCTTCACCTCACCCTTGTCCCACACCCCCCACCATCCCCCCCCCACCCTACTCCCAAATTCCCGGGTATCCCTCTGAGCAACCAAATCCTACGCCCCAAACACCCCGGATCAACAGCTCTCCTGGCGACCTCTTCCTTGATTTTGTTGTGAACGCGCTATAGCCGGCTGCTGCACGTCGGCCCAACCTCAAACGGCAGCGTATAACAGGGAAATCAACAACCGAACTCACACGTGCTACCTTGGGTTTTTTTTTAAAATCTTTATATTTCACTAACTGGTGGCAAGGCTGTTATCGCCGGGGAGGCGTATTGCTACAACGACGATTTATTTTTTTTTTGACTTTTTTTGGATTTAATTTTTTCCTCCCCCCCACAGCCCCGCCCACACCCCTCCTCCCCTCCCGCCCCCCCCCCCTCCACCCCCCTCCCGGTCGCCCCCCCCCTCTTCTGTAATATTGCTCCGCTTATTTTTTGGGTTTTTTTTTTTTTTTTTTTGTTTTTTTTTTTTTTTTTTTTTATTTTTTTTTTTTTTTTGTTTTTTTTTTTTTTTTATTTTTTTTTTTTTTTTTTTTTTTTTTTTTTTTTTTTTTTTTTTTTTTTTTTTTTTTTTTTTTTTTTTTTTTTTTTTTTTTTTTTTTTTTTGTTTTTTTTTTTTAGCATTGTCCAACCACGCCGTCTACATCAACGGAGATCACACAAATCCCATCCTCTCAACACGGGGGGGGGGGGGGGGGGGGGGGGGGGGGGGGGGGGGCCCTAGGCGGCAGATCGGCTTAGACACATGTTGGGAGTACGTCCGCTGCTGGCGCTTACAACAAACGATAAACCACCTCTCAGCACCGACAAATTAAAAAAATTAAAGAGTAATTTAAGTGGAGGGATGGATTCCAATTGCACCAATAAAAAAATTCTGTCCAGAGGTCAAGAAATAACCTTCATTCTTTACGGTCAGGGTTTAACCAGCTCAGGTGTGGAGAGAGACTACGAACGAGAAAATATTTATATTAAAAAAAAAAAAAAATACAACAAAAAAAAAAAATACATTGAGTAATATACAAAAAAAATGTAAGAAAGCTATTTTTATTAGAACTCCCCACGATACAATACTCCCAATTTAAAACGACACAAAATAGCACCCCCACTACAAACCAAGCTCACACCGCCACCAACACCCACCCCCAGCACTCCCATCATGTACATTATTACGAGGACACCCGGTATCAATTTTGAAACGTCTATACTACCTCATTACTATACATTTCGTCCCTGTCGACCTCCTGACTCCCATCCCCCCTTCTCCCTATAAGCCCCCCCCCTGATTCCGCTCTAAGCTCTCCTTTCTCACTAACAAAAAAATACAACCAAAATACCCCAGTCCATTCCACCCTACCCCATAAGAACAAACCCATTCATAATTAGTAAATTATTGTAAATAAAAAATTTTTATTATTATTATTTATTTATTAATTTTAAATAAATCAAACAAAAAAAAATTTATAAATTAAAAAATAAAAAAAATATATAATAATAATATTATTTTATATAAAAAATAAAAAGAATATAATAAAATAAACACATAAAATAAAAAAAAATAAAAATAATAACTAAACAAAAAAAAAAAAAAAACCCCAAAAAACCCGCCTTTATAAAAACCACCCCCCCCCCCGCCACCCCAACCCCCAACGAAAACCCAAACCCCCCCCCCCCCCCCACTATCCTTGTTGCCTTTACCCAAACCTAGAATCCTCATCCCCCCCCCACCAATCGTCCCTACACCCCCGCCCCATATACATTCTAGTGTTTTTCCCCCGCCGTTCTCCATGCTCCCCACACCCACGTCCCCCCCCCACCAGAAAAAACACCCCCCCCCCAACCGCCCCCAAAATAAAAAAATAAAAAAAAACAAAAAAAAAAAAAAAATACCCCCCCCCCCCAACAACAAAAGAACCCACCGAAAACCCTCGTTCTATATTTTTCCCCAACCCACTCACATCCCCTGATAACTACCCCCCATTTTAAAGAAAAGAATTGCTCCCCCCCTCCCCCCCTCCACCCCATCACCCTTCTACCATTTAATATTGGGGTGAGAACGCGCACAAAAATAACCATACAAGCCCCTACACTAGCACACCCAACAACAACCTATAGTCAAACAATCAAAAAAAAACAGGAAATAAAAAAAAAAAAGAAAAAAAAAAACTAAACAAATAACCAACACACTCACCACAAAAAGACGAATAATACAAACCAGCCTCGCCTGAAGATAATACCACTCAGCCCCCACGCAGTACTGCAAAAAAAAAACAACTCCATCCCCAACTACCAACTCAACGCCCCCCAATCAAACACCACAACAAACCCCAACGCGAAAAGATGCAAACACCCTACCCCCTCCCACCAAATCCCCGAAAAAAGACTAAAAAAATCAAAGATACTACGTAATCTATCCCAAAGACAAATCCCCTCCTGTCACTACCCCAAACCCCTCTCACAAGTTCATAATTCACCACACTTAAAACCATCAAACCCACTCAACCCCCCCTAGTCAACCCCCCGATCAGTAAACAAACCACCAAACCAAAACCCCCCCAGAACACAATCAAACCAACTACAACTAACGCCCACCCATCCTACCCCCCCCTAACCAGCTAACATACTTGTCCCTTAACCTAAACTATAGGGTAAATACAAAAGGAAAAAATAAAACCTCCCCCCACACTACCCCCCACCCTATCTCCCCAGCTTGCGCCGCGCTTTTTCAACTAAAAGATACCCTCCGCTTTACAGTAACCGCCAAAAACACTCTCCACCCAAACCGACCCACCTACCGCTTCCTGCCCCCCCCCTCCCCCACACCCCCCCACACACCCCCCCCCACACACACACACCCCCCCCACTCACACACCCCCCCCCCACTCTCACACACCCCCCCACCCCTCACACTCACACCCCCCCCCCCCCTACCCCCACTCCCTCCCCCCTACCAACCTTACCCACCCCCCACCCCCTCCACCCCCCCCCCCCACCCACATCCCCACCCCAACAACCACCCCCCCCTCCCACCACCCCCCCCTCCCCACCAATCCCCCCACCTCCCCCCCTCCGCCCCCCCCCCCCCCCTCCCCCCCCACCCCCCCCAAACCATTCCAACTAAAAACAACCCCCCAAACGTCACAATGTAGGACCGGACCCCAAAACCGATCAAAAAACGCGATGTGCCAGCGGACGCATTTGAGT
>CM076739.1:3927646-4081162 GCA_038501795.1 Pseudopleuronectes americanus | reverse complement strand
AGACATTGACTTATATTGTAAACCTTTAAAAAGCCGACTAGACCACAAACTAGATAAGCGCAGAGTTAACATTGTGCCGTGAGAGAAGCTGTTGCTGGGCGTCTGAGATCGAAGCCAAGAGTTTTGGGGAAGCGGTTGTGAAGGCGTGCACTTCATATACTCTCAATAAATCCATAAAGCACTAAACCACTAAAAGAAATGTATAATGACCTTAAAATACCGTCCCAGACTTTGGAGCACATCCACATACACCTGATAGACAGAAAGGACTAATACACTTTAAGATTCTACTATAGTCAAACTTTCTACCCATTGAAGCCGTACATTTAAACCACTTATTTATCATGTAGACGTATTTCTCTCAGCCTGAGCTTATGGTACAACCCCAGGCTGTTGACGCCGCTGGCCAAAGCACTTTTCCAGGTCCAAAGCCCTGTTTAATACACATGCTAACATGATTACATTTTCCTTGGCACTGTGCCCCAGCATGCATACCAACAACGCCTGATGTGATCTAACTTGGCCACTGGTCAATCAATCTTTAGAGAGCCCTCCTCTTTTTATCATATTCACCCATACCATCGGTGGAGGTCTGTTATCCGCCATTTAACCTGGGCAACAAACGCTGACCTCTGAGTCTTACAGGTCTCTACTGCATTTCTTATGAGTTGCCTTATTTTGTTCTTGTCCGTTTTCTTTTGCATTCTCTTGGCTCTCTCGGGGCAGCAAATACTCTCCAGCAGTTAAGAGAAATGGGCTGCTAGTGGATAGATAGAGTGAAACAAAATGTTTTTACAATTAGTTTTCCATACAGGACTCGTACGACGTAGGGGGCACCTGATGCTTGGATTTGATAAGCATAGGAAATGATCTGAAAAGAACGAACAAATACCTAAAATGAAATACAAGGCCCCTTCTTCAACGAAAGCCACATCAATAAGAGTTATATACGACAGAGTATCGCCAACATCAACCCAACACTATATAGAAGCACACACACTACCAAACACCAAATAAGGGAATAATAATGTGGAAGAATGCTGTATATCACTTTCCACAACTTCAGCTACTTAGGCATATCTATGACAAGTAAACTGTTACCTTTCTAAGATCCCTGGTGGTTTTTTCTATTGGTTATACTGAATAAGTCAGCCCATGCTCCACACAGCAAGTATGGGATTTATTGACTTATGTCGAGTAACTCTAATGTTTCTCAGGGTCAGAATAACCTCATTAAGAGGAACATGGGGTGTGCAGTTAGGAAGCGGAGGAAGGAGAGGCCACGGGTAGGGGAGGGTAACAGCTGGAGTACAGGGTTAACCCTCGCTGATCTTCAAGGTGTTTTAGAAGGAGACAATCACAAAGAAATTTTAATGCCTTCTTGGTTGCAGAATGAAACCAGTTAAACCGAGTCCCCGAAAGAGGCTTATTATTTCAAAGCCACCTTTTTTTTCAGGGATTTTAATCCTTTAGAAAGCAAGTGAAAATACAAAAGGAACCTTGAACTTGCTTCACAATCCATTCCGGACAACTGTTGGTGACTCATAATGGAGGGAGTACAAAGAAGGTAGAGGACCATCTAATTGGTGGAGGATATGAACGTGTATATAACTATTAACCGCATGGAGAGCCTCTCTTGACTAGCGTAGGAGCAGGAATCGGAAGCCTGACTATTAGTGTGTGTGTCCGAGACGTGGGATCGGGGTGAAGTCTAGCAAACCTGGCAGGGAGTTAAACATTTAGACGACTCGGGTGTATCGACCTTTTTTTAGACAGCTACTCCAACCTACTCTCCTGCTCATCTCCATAACGCTCTCTTATTTCACCTACGCTGGGTATCAATGCTCGTGCTGTCCGTTTAAAAAGACAACACCGGTTCCCTCCGGGTCGGGAACTTCCCACTTTTTTCTCCCAAGGCTGATGCCCCATCAAGGCCTAAAGAGTTCTCTCTCTGGAAGCTCCAACTGTCCTTCGGCCTCAGAGATGTGCTTCGTATTGAGCGGAACCCTCAGTTCTATACTGCCACAACAGGATAAATGGCAAGCGAGTATCTGTGTCGGATCCGGTATCCAGGCCAAATGTACAACCTCGTACGCCCGGCACAGGTGGAGTCCAGGCAGTAAAAGTAATTCGAGCGGTGGGCGCTCCACCTGATTGCTTCCCTTATCTGTCCTTTCCCAGGGGCTGTAGGTTACTGCTGTCTCGTAAAACACCCCCTCCCCTGTCCCCCTGTCTCTGCTCTATCACCCTCACCCCCACCTCTGTCATCTGATGTACACTAAGATCGCTGCATCTCGAAGCATCGGCCAACCCATCCCCCAATGACGCCGCCTTTCTCCACAGAAATTCCCTCCCTAGTCCATGACACAAGTACATGCTAGTGGCTTTCATCCGCATACAAGAGCCACAGTGTGCATGTTTGACCTAAACAAATACCCAGTCAAACAATGTCAACAGGATACACCAGCTAGCGCACCTCCATAACAGAGGAAACTCTTAAGAGTGTAATTCAATTCAAATTAAAGAGACGGAACAGCCCCACCTTGGGTGCTCTTCCCTCCTCACATATGTGCCTTTCTCGTTACGCTGTGCTTAGATTCGATCTCGGAAGATTAACAGAATCGAAGTTCTGTCCCTTTTACTCGAGAACTCGATAGGGCGCTTTTGTGTGTTATAATCACAGTATGAGAAAACTAAAGATAAAATGGAAACAAAGAAAAAAACACCAACGCATTAGGTTTTGATGTACATATATGGACACAAAGTGAAAAAGGCCAGATGCAACTTCTCCAGTTCATCTCCTGCACAGCCTCAGTTTACCTGCTCCAGGTCCTCTCCTGCAATGACTTTACGCAAGTTGTTGCAAATTGTGAAGATTATGGGAGTGTTTTTGGCTCTTTCTTTTACCCTGCCATTCGTCCACACAGGATGCATGATGTATTCCCACATTGGTCCTCACTTGGTCTATTAGAACCGATAGTGATAGCAGCCTACATTGAGAAACCTGGCTGAGATACTTCTTAACAAGGTAAATGGTTTGTCGAGGTAGCTACATTGTTGATACATACGTAGATTCAGTTAGTCCTGCTTACATTACTTGCGCGCTATCCTTCAGTAACAAAAAGCCAAAGCAAACAGGATTTTTCCGTATTAGCTATTTACGTGCTTTGGATACTGATGTTCGATGGGGCCTATTAAATAGCTTAAACAAGATCTCGGTTCTCCTGTGAGGAATGAAGCTTACTGAGCCTGGCCAGGCCGTCGCAATTTAGGGTTGTCCTGAAATTAAAGTATATGATTATTAGACATTATTGCTTAATTCGAGAGCTGGGTCTGCAGATGGAAATGAATAAATACCTTTTCCTTGTCAATGTTCCATCCAATTTTATGTAAAGATAAATAATTGGAACAACAGATTTCTGAGAGATCTCTGGATGGAGGTAGGTATGTCCCCTAGGAGTTTACAAGTTTAGTCCTTTACCAGCCCCCCCTCTCTGGGCTAACGCAATTTCTTTTTTCCCATGCCTCTTTGTTCCTTCAAGGTCCTGTCTTTTCTCTCTGTACATTTGATTGCAAGTATTGCCAAGGGCATTCAAAAACCACAGGCGCAGTAAGAGAAAATAAAGTGGTATTGTTTAAACGATATAAATTAAGCTATGACAAAACAAAACAGATACAAAAAGTCCTTCACCACAGATTAAAATTACCCACCCATCCCCAAGACAACAAAGGCTCGCAAAGGAAAGATCCCTCAGCAAACAGCTAAATGCTCTCAGGTGTCGCGGTAGCATCACCATACCACAAAAGACATCGCGGGCAACAAAAAACTCCCCCTCTATGTTGACCCCACTCCGCCCATGGAAGACCCTATCAACTTCTGAACTGAGTGCGATCGGATTTCAAGTAAAGTGATACGCCTCCCTCACATCTCTGATGTCCATTTAGGCACCGTGTTTGCCTTGGGTAATCACATTTGTGGCCGCATAGCTTTGGGTCTTGGGAAGCGCACATTGTGTGATTATAGTGGGGTGTAAGATGAGGTGACTTAACAGTGGGATTTACTGGTACCTTCGGCGTTCTCTCTAACTGGTAATGTTTTGCTTTGAGTGATCATCAAGATGAGAAAAAAAATTCGCCATTCAGGACTTCACAGTCTCACTGTGGCACTTAATAAGGGTCCCAGCCGGGTGAAGTGATACCCAGATGACAGCGCAACATCTATGCAGCTGTTCTAAGCTTTCCAGTCCTTTCTGTGTCAAGTGATTGATGTACGCAGAGACACACTCTATAAAGAGAGCAAAACACACACACACAAACACTTAATTTGGTAGAAATTAGAAATTTATCCTATTTGACAATACAGCAACAGAACTTTAATGCTTCTCAAAAATGAACAACTGTACTGAAACAGATCCACCGCAATAATGGTCTTACACCGCCCAGACCATGAGATCATCTAGGAAAACTTTTGTTATCTATGTGGATGATCTTGGTTAAAAGGGAGGGAGACTGCCATAGAGCTATCCAAAAGCAAGACAGGAAGCCTAATACCAACTTACAAACAGCTCAGCGTGAAAGTTAGCTTCTGCAAAAAAGGAAAACATCCTATAGCTTAGAGATTTACTATCTTCTTATTTCCGCCTACACAACTTCACTTTGGCACATAGTCTGCGTCCTGTGTCTTCAAATCACAAACGGAATAAGATTGTTTTTTTTATGCAAAACTAAAGTTGAACCTACAGAAACATCTGTTAGTTGACATTGAGTTGAGAATTTTCTTGTAAACATTGCTCTAGTACTACAATGACCAGGGTTCAAGGTGGAGTTTTGCTTCAGACTAACATATTTGTATAGTTTCCAATCAACTTGGTGACCTGACCCTGAATCATACCATCTTGCCAAATGTCAGCAAATATACATTATAAGAATAACTCGCTCAAACCCGGAAAACAAGATGGGTTCCGAGGGCACCAGTGCCTTTCTAGTCACCAGAAGTACGCAGGCATTCAAACAGTGGCTACAGGGACAAGATTGGAAGTGTTAGATCCGGTCCCGCGGGTATGAGCCGGGGCGCATTCTTACCTTTCTCCTTTTTTACAACTCAGGCAATAGAAAAGTGCTGGCCCTACAGTTTCATAGGCAGTATAAACCATACACGAAGAAAGTTGGGAAAAATAGATTTAACCCATTTCATGACTTTATTCACGTATAAAAATAGTAAAAAGTGCGGAGAAACAAAAAAAAAATAAAATAGACGAGGGATTTGATTTCTTCCCTGGAGATCCTTTTAGGCCACAACTATGTGTCCTATCTAGGTCATTTTGAGAAAGCATTTTGCTGATAAGTGGTGCCCACTTTAAATTCGTGGGCATGGCCTAAGTCATAAGAGCGTTTTTTGTCACGCCTCATCGTAAATCAGCAGAAGACCTGAGGGCGATACTTTTTAAAATGTTTCTCATCGCCATCACCCCCCTCCCAACCAGCTTCCCTTGAAGACCGTCCTCGACCTGCTTTAGCGGCCTGATGAGCGCTCCCTCCTCGACACTGGACCCAGGAGGAGTCCAGAAATACCTATGGGCCCAGACCATAATTTCCTACCTATTTTCATTAGCACGTCATCTCTGAGTTGCTGTTTATTTAGAAAACATACCTCGGTCTTATGGATACTCCGGCCCCTTTTTCTTGGTCCCCCACTTCTGAAGCTGCGTGTAGTGGTTCTCCGGATGACGCACGGGACGCTTTTTAACAGTTCCTGCCTTAGTGTGGCCTGATTGAGGGGCGATGAGAAAAGACGAGTGGGACGTTGTGAACAGATGTCATAGAGATCATCCTGATGATTTTTGTGGGCTCGATTCTACACTGAGACGTCTATTTGATGTCATAATTCCTGGTAAAGAATTTAGAAACAGTATTCATGATGAACCTCTCACAGAACTGAGGATAAAAATAGATACCTCGTGAAGTTTTTGCTATGTATAAACAGATTTTTTTGCTAATGTAGCGCTATTGGGTGTACACATGCGTGTGTAATTATAGTATTCTTCCCTTCCATTGGATTGTATATGTCTAGTTTTTAGTGTTGGATGATTTGAAAGTACAATGAGAGAGCAATACATTTTCCAGTGTCGACTAGCGTAAGATGTCTAGTTTTATAGTGCGTGGGCACGGGTGATTGGTGTCTAGTCCGTGCATTTTGTTTTTTAAGATGTGTTACCAATTCGGCGACTACATCCTGTGTGGTGTCTAGCTCTCTCAGCTCTTGAGCCTAGTATCGCCAAACACAGAAAAGTGTCAGGTCATTTCTCTTTTCCTGGCACGGATCAGATCTGAAACTATGAACTCTAGCTGACACATACCTCTGAACATAAGCATAACAGATCTCAAGAGGCCACAAATAAATAAAACACTTGCTTCAAGTGCCTACCCTTGACACAAGAATACGAGCAAGGATCACCACTTCCTTCTTCTGTTTCATATCACAGTGTCCACGGCCACCGTATGTTTCTGGGTGGCTTTATCATGGTACAAAGATGCTCATTCCTTGATGTTAGGCGTAAGTCTTATGTGTTTAACAATATTACTCTCTGACATACAATTGAGGGAACAGAATATGTTTCTACAAGAATGGTCTACACAACTGCTCAGCCTGAATTGACGTGAATTATGCTGTCAGAAATCCCTCGAACTGCTGAATTAATTCGTCCTTGACGCGGAAGGGTTATTACAGCATTTTTCTCCAAAAAAAAGGGAAGAAACAGGACTTCAAAAAGGATTAGTGACTATATTATTTAATTTTTAAAATGGATAAGTCCTCCTGTCATTAATAATGAATGGGTCATGGAGACATTGACACAACTTGGGTGGCACGTGTGACTCTGGCACTGTATTCCCTTCGTGGTCCAGTGTTTCAAACCCTGCTTGGTAAGCAAACAAGCATCTACTGAAACACTTACTTAAATAATAAACACAGTTAACATGACTCACATCTCCATCTTCCAGATATGTCGAATCTTGCATCATCGGATAAATTTCGTGTATTCAAGGCTTTATCCCATTAATATCGAGCACAGACCAACAAAGGCTCTCTGATCTAGGTGCCCCATGTTGCAAGAGGATACGTTCAATAGATTAAAGAGAATTATCTGAAGACCATTATAACTACTGTAGCCTCAACCTGCAATCAAATCTTTTTTTATTTTTGCTCATTCATACAAGAAACTTTTGAATTACAACTTTCTTGTTTTTGTTTCTCAATTTACCTTGTGGTCAATACAAAAATCCCCTTCTTACTAACACTTCGTTTGTTGTAATTCAAGCTGGTGAACTGTCAACTGCCCTTTTACTACTAGCTATATAAGTACAAGATACTCACATTGACTAAAGATCCTTTAGAAGCTCATGAGTTGTGTATTTAATACGTCTCACACACTAGAGGGGTTGTAAGTTTGCACAGATGTCCATCTAGCTGTTTACACCTGTGTCATAACAATCTTTTATTGTGGTCTATATAAAATACTTCAATTCGTTTTTCCCATTTCAACACCTCCCTTTTGCTTACTATTACACCTTGTAAATTATTATAAAGCGATTCCTGTGGATATCTATTTTTTGGAACCCTTTGCTCGTAGGGGCAAACCCTTCCATATTGTGGGGACTGACCTAGAAGGACCTAAAGGATTATCACTTATTGAATCTTTATCATCCACCTCTAGTAGTCGCCTAACTAACTCTCGAGACCTGTGTGTGATAGAGGAGTGACGAGCAACCATCAGCTAGTTACATGTAGCAAATTCTGGTGTTATGCAGTGTGTAAGAAGGCGATGGGAGAAGAACTGGTACGAGTACTTAAAAACCTAGGCATATCTCAGGCAAATGATGAAGTTCCATCTCAAAGATATACTTCTCAAATTATATAGAAGCGATCACTCAGAAATAAATGTGAATGACAGAAACGAGGTCAAGATCACATCTGGACAATCTCATGTTTCCACTGAGCGCACCTAACGGTCCAAAGTTAGTACTCTTCACCACCAAGGCACCAGAGACTACTGCGAGTATCAGAAGTCCGGAAAACAAGAACTAAAAAACACACCCACATCAGAAAAACTATCTGAAGTTCCAGTCAGCTTGTGAGACAAATCCAAAATAGACAGACATTAGAGAATCCATTTTTTCTAATTCTTTTCCAAATAAGACAAGGATTGGGAAAGAGACAAGTGAATATATTTATAAAGATATTTAAAAATTCCCATAAATGCAAAAAAC
Organism: Pseudopleuronectes americanus; assembly: GCA_038501795.1. Lineage (NCBI taxonomy): Eukaryota > Metazoa > Chordata > Actinopteri > Pleuronectiformes > Pleuronectidae > Pseudopleuronectes > Pseudopleuronectes americanus. Next base: position 4,072,897 of record CM076739.1, on the reverse strand, counting down.
TATAGAATTGAACCTTGTACTCATTTTCGGTCTCTCGCTTGAGATATAAATCAGTTCACAGACCACTGCTTATATCCAACTGCCTCCGTACATATATATATTAATTAGAAAAACCGAGAAAGACATATTATTCTGGAATCGGGGAGCTGCAATTTCATACAAAACTCTGACATAACAATTAGTTATGAAAATTGTTAAAACTAGGAACTCTCTGACTTTTAAGAATACTTGTGTTGTCTTTGAGCATCCGTACTGCGCATGGTCCGTCTTATTCAAATAAACAAATTACCTTCAAAACATACCGTTCTTTCTAACGCTAACGCCACTCCTCAATGCATAATCAGATCACGTTGTAGTCTTTGCTCGCTACCTTTCATCATCTTAGATTCTATTTACCAAAAACGGCCCTCTCCCTCCCCATCCCTCCCCCACTACTCCCTCTCCTCTTTCTCTCAAGGAACCAACAATGAAGTGTTATTATCTTGTAGAAGCAAATACTGATACCTCCCCTCTATACTCTTTCCTTTTTTCTCTTTTTCTTCTGCTCCCCAACCCTAATAATCCTGTTGCTCATCATCAATTCAGTCCTCTTCCCCATATCCTTAACAATTTATAGACCTGCTCCTCGAATGTCTTTCCCTCCCTCGTCCCTTCGTTCTTCTTTTTTTGCCCGGCTAGCGTGCACCAGCCGAAGTAAGTCTGTGGTGGCCTTCATTAGTCGAGCTTTGACACTCTCAATGAATAGACGCAGTGACACTCAGCCTAGGCTTGCATTTAAATGGCCCCAAAACAAACTGCTGGTCTTACATGACTGCTCCGCCGCTCGTAAACATGCTGTTCATCTGTTTCCTGTCATACATGCTCTCCAACAAAGACAATCGATTGACCTCTTATTATACATGCCATAAACTGACTCGGCTATGTACATTCAAAAAGCTTGGAAAAATCACAAAATTTCATTTAAGATTGTTAATAAGTTTACATCCCTGGAAAAAAGAAATACCAGAGAAGGACTTTTTGCAGCAGATGCGAGAATCTGGCAGACAGAGGAGAGAAGAAGATGCACGACATGGATGAAGAGTATGCGATATAGACACGACTGCCGCCGCACGAGCAGAGAGAGAGTCAATGAAAAGAGTATTATCTTTCAAGGCAGAGGAAAATTGAACAACGAGGGCTTCCGTACAGTTGTATTAGGCCTCCTCGCTCTTTGGGGCCAAACAGATGCGGCATGTAGTCATCAGCTTTCTGCTTAAAGCGATATAGGGGCGCTGTGAGAGCACCGGGAGAGGACCCATAAGTGACATCTAAGGATAGCGATCTCAGAGTGTCAGGAGAGAGAAGCATAGTATCCTTTGAGGAACTTCCACTATTGCCTGGACCTTAGGCCAGCTTTGTGAGGGAGAGGTATCGTCTGATCAAAAAAAGGGGGCTACATGGCGTCAGTCCATAGATGGGAGGGGGGAGGTTATTAGAATTACTATAACACAGCATCCGCAGACAATTTGCACTGATACAAACTCCTCTGATACGGATCCTATTTGATCCGGTATTATCAGTAAGTGCTTCTTTGGTACCAAATGAGCAGAGGGAATTCCGGACGTTCTCTTCCTGTTGGGGTTTTTAGCCTGGGTTTTTGTTTTGCAGGCACACACTTCTTTCTTTTTCTCCATACTTACTCACTACACACACACACAGACAGGTAAACCCTTACTGACTGTAAACTGTCTACATATAGCATTTAAATAAATTATGACATCTGGCGAAGCTAACAGGAAAATGCTCAAGTCTCCTGACCTCTGTTGCCCACAGAACAAAAAGAAAACCCAGTGAGTCCTGTGTTGAGATGACTGTCTGCCTGCAGGAGCGTCACTAGAGGGGCTCAAGATGAATACACCCTCAAACGTTTCGTCTGTGTAAGATCCCATGGCTCAAGCAGTGTTGATTTGTGGACGCCAAAACGACGTACAACTGATGCATAGGGCAAATTTTTGTTAGTTAGCGAGCTGTCGACTCACAGGCACCTAAGAGCATAGGTGGGAAAAAAAAAAGCACTGGTTTGAAAGGGCGGGTGTTAAGACGTGAGCCTCCACGAAGCGACAAATGAGCGAACGAAAAGTTACGGACCAAAGGGCATCACATCCTGTCGTGTTTGATACGAGTGGCCAGAGATTCAAGGACAGGTGTCACGCGAAGACTGGAGAGTTTCGAGTGCCAGTATAGCCAATACCAGTACTCACGGAAGTTGACAGTCTCAGCTTGTACCGATGTTGGGTATCTGCTTGTTAGCCTGTGATTGACGTCCCCATGCATCACTCTGAACGAAAGTTTTAGGTTATTGAAGAATATGAACCACATTGCCCCTGCTGACAGAGATGTTATTTCAATAAGAAATCATCTGTTTCCCTTTCATACCAAAGTCCAACTCCATATCTAATTCAAGACACTTACCAGTACCATCCACTGAGGCACTCAACATGTCGTTGTCGGGCCAGATGTGCTTCCGTCACGCCGCTGTCTGCGCATATTCGTCTCCTCCTCCTCCTTGTACAGCAATGCCGTGGCTCTCGGCCCGCGGCGAGGCGTCCGGACGGTTGGTGCGGCATGGCCGGCTGAGCGGCCGAAGGCCGTTGAATCATAGGTGTCTTCCTCGGAGAGGGACGTGCAGACTTGTCCTCCTGCCTCTCGTCTCGGTGCTCCAGCCCGTCTCTAGCACATTCTCATAGTTGAGAGCTGCAGCACAAAGAGAAAAACAAAGGAAGGAAAGGCCGGTCAGTTATGGGGAGTTGTGCAAGAGGACAGCAGAGAAACAATGTGGTGAACATTGTGAATAAATGGTGGATGTCGTGGAGTCGATTGAGAGAGTGTCAAAACAGGATTGTTCCAGATCTTCTCTGAGCATTTCTGAATGTTTGAGCAGCTCTTAACGGAGTGGGTGCATAAAGTTAAAACATGCATATGAGGATAAAGCGATCTGAGAAGGGATAGCGGCTTGTTTTTGGAAATTGAGGTGTATTCCCAGATTAAAAAAAGGTCACCCCACATCACTGTATCCTCTAAGGCGTCGGCGCTTTTCCTCTTTCCTTTTTTTTTGTTTGTGGGTTACACCCCAATTACAGCATTCGCGACTGGAATTTGCGACTGCACCACAGCGGTGGGCAGACAGCTGTCGAGGAGATGCGAGTCAAAATAGCCACTAATTTTCAGTCCTGCTCACATGCCGCGGATACCAACGAGCTGCACCTTTCAGGACGGCTCTGCTCCGGAGCATACCCGTCACGTTTGGAATGCTCCACATAGCACAGGCAATATTACAAATGTCGTTGCTATGCATACAAAAGGCTTCACCTATAGTCATTTAGATTATTCACTGCCTTTTCTAATCTCGTCAAAAGACGAGCAGGAAAGACCCCAATGGCAGGCCGCAAATCTGTCTTTATGCAGCCTTTCTCTTTCAGTGGGGGGCACTTAGTAGAGGGAGTGGCGGGTGCTCACCATCGTACACCCCCTGAGCATGACTTAGTGTTCAAAGCGACTTATAAGCTTTGGAGATTCAGGTGCATTGCCAGGTGAAAACTCCCATATCCTCGACATAAATATCAAATGTTCCATCCACAAGTTAAACTATTATGAAAGATTATAGATTAACACAACAGGCTGTCTCTTAAGATGGCCGGGGTAGACGTGACTGCAAGTGTCTCCTCTCCCTCGACGGCAGGATGCCCAGTGTCGTGAAGCGCCCCTCCGCCTGACACAGGAATCACCCTCCTATCGCGCCCCTCGCCGACTCCCACTCACACACAAAAGTTGGGCTGGCTGCCTGCCGAGTTTGTTTCCAGAAAGCCGCAGTCAACAGGCACAATACTGGAGCCAAATCTGAACAATTAATGAAACAATTTTCTGCTCACACATGGTAGTTGCACGCTAGTGAACAACCAATCGTTCAAGAACAGCACGAGAGCGTGGCCGCAAGCCTATGTCGTTCCACGAACTGTACTTCCTATGGGTTTTTCCCCTAGGTGACATATGCCTTGGTAGCTTTTCTTAAAATAGACACCGCCTTTAATTAAGGGCTGTGAACTCAGGTCAGATCAAAGGTGGCTCGCGTGCAGAAATTAGTCACCTGCTTGCCATTGCCCGGCCAATAGTTGTTCTATCAGGATTTTAATATCGTTATTCTATGGCAGAAAAATTGTCACGTCATAACTAATACTTTATATCTTGGGGGGGTTCTATGAACGAGGGAACTATATATTGCATCGTGCATGCATGCGTTTTGCCCAGGCGAGCTCGTTCAAAAAGCTCTAGTTACAGGGCATAGGGGACTTTTGTTAAGTGTATTTATCCGTATTCACCCGACATTTACATATCTGTACAAGCAGTGTGCAAGAATAGCTTTCTGCACTGATCGATTATCAGGGAAAAGAGTACAACATGCATCATAAAAAGGGTGAGGGCGAGCCCCTTGCTGGGTATTTGCACGTTTGGCAATCCCTAGCCGTATGTGAAGGTGGAGGCTTTTTTTTTTATAGTACTACGAATGTGCGTTCAGATTAGAAGTTCATACCATAGTATTGCGTGATACATGGGAAATCAGCGAAGCAATCCAGCAAAGCGTCCATAAGTTCGTACGTGGGAAGGTTCTTGATATCTCGTGGCAAATTCTACCAGATTATAGCATAGATCTAATGTAAGGCGGTCTTGTATGCATAAGATTCACGAGTCATATACACTTAGTCCTGAAACAGTTTCATTTTGACAAGTGAAAAGTCACGGGAAATAGTTCCACGTGTTAAAGTACACTTAATGACAAAAAAAGGGAAGACACCGATGCTCAGACAAGCGATTGACGCCTCCTAACAAGCCAGCATGCAGGACATCACCAAACATAATTAAACGTACTATTTCAGTTGTCCAATGGCTATATTTACAAAGCCCTCTACCAATTTGAGTTGTCGATAGTTCCCGAAATACACCATTTTCCCTGCCTCTTAGAACACTTCCAAGATCAAGTCGCACAGCGAGATGAGGTTCACGCATTTTCTGTCAGTTTAATTGACGATTCTGCTGCTTTTGCGTAAAGTGACCGCGATTTCTCTGAAGAACACCATTTATATACATATAGAATATAAGATAAGTCCGCCTCTTCTGTTCCATGGCTGTGGTTGGATGACCAGGATGTCCAACAAAAATCGTAAGAGGTATTCCTATTCGTACACATCTCCTACTTAACAGTACAACGTCTCTATATACGACCGACTGGTCTGCACTTGCCTTCAGCGAACAACTGCACAACAGGTGCAAATTAAAATGAAAACAGGGCTTTCAAATGTGGGAGGGGAGGCGGACGGGGGGAGGTGGAATGGGTGGCAGGCAGGCGGGCAAGAGGGGGTGTGGAGGAGGAGGAGGAGGAGGAGGAGGGTGGGAGTGCGGTGACCTGCCTCGAATACCAATCGACGGAGGAAACAAAACCTTTTCAAGAGGTGTGATCACAAGGGTTTAGGCAAGTTCAGACTCAGTAATGCTCCCTGGAGATGACAAAACCCGAGGCCGGAGACCCAGGAGTGGAGAGAGACGTGAGGAAATCCTGGGTGGTCTAATATCTACCTTGGTACCATTGATATTCTGCCTTTTGTTGAGAAGCTGTGTACAACTTTTGAAAGTTAGAAGTCTCCAGGATGACTGGGTCACTGGGAAGTTTGGAATCCCCCGATCTCAAGATTCCCACAAAAAAAAAGAAATCAAATAATTTCGGGGGTCTCTCCCTTTTTATTTTTTTGAGATGTAGAACTTTTCTCAGCAACGTCCCATCAGCTCTGTGTCCCCCAGCTCCTGGAGGAGGGGGGCAGCGGCGCAGGGCTGGTAGAACAAAAGGCCAAGAGGCTTGGGAAGCTATCAACCCGTCACTGTGAACCTGATCTCTGGATGCAGATTCAATGATGGAGGATCAGGGGTCGGCTGAATGAAATTATCTAAGGCTGGACAAGTTTTAAAGGGCCCATTCTTCCCCAATAAAAGGAGCGAGGGCGCTTCTTTTTGTTTACCTCCACCACGGCAACGCACACCGCTCTGACTTCTATACTCCCACGTCGGGGAAGGAGGGACCATTGTGCACCTTCTGCGGCAAACTCTCAGGGTGCGAGTGAGAATATCCTAAAGAGGTGGAATAGCGGAGCTTATACTTTTATTATTTTTGGAGCCATTTTTCCCGTCTCCTGCGGTTTTCTTTTTCTCTTTTTCTGATCTCAAGTTTCTGAACAAATTCGAGCGTGGGGGGCGTTGAACTGTCTCCGGGAGCTACAGTCGACGGAATCTGCTGAACGTCAGCTGTCTCCTCCGCATTCAACGTATACCTCCAGGAAGGCGGCTTGACAGTGGGGTGCTCGTCAAGTCAAACTGCGTAGTATTAACGTCAAGAAAGCCGCCATTGTTTAGGTGCCACCGCTGACAGGAGCCTCTCCCTCTCCGAGCACCAAGCATCTATTGGTATTGTGTCACGCAACAAAGTAAATTCTAACCTACCAATATTTCGCAGGCAGGCAGCAACCCCCCCAAACCCCCCCCAACCACCACCTCCCCAACCTAGCTCTTAATCGGCCCTTTGTGTGTTCGCTGAGGAGCGAGAAAGACAAAGAAAAGATGATGTTTACTTCTCGAATGCCTCTCCTCGTACCTTAAGTGTCATCACTCGACAAAGGCAATTACGCCTGACACTTTACAAACTGTTGCTACCTGTTTTTCTTTCTTCTTTTCGCTCCTACTCCTTTTTTTTAATCTCTCCCACCGTTTGAGGTAAATAAAGGGAGTCTCTTTGACTGGAGTTTGGCGGATAATTAAAATGACACATGTAACAGCACAATTCTGGCTTAATATTGGGTTTGAAACTATTTGACATAACCCTTTCACAGGCCGGGCATTATTCTGTCACTCAGAAAGCGAGGGAGTACAGAGGAGAGGGGGAATATTGTATATTGATTAGGATGGCTCGGAGCATTAGCAGTGACAGCCGGAGGGAGAACCAGGGAGCAAGTCTTATTAAAATCTCATCATTTCTATGATGAAGATAAATAAAAGGAGTTAAAAAAAAACAATGGCGAGGGCAATACTTCAGCTGTGACAGTTGTGTTCTGCAGATACTGCGAAGCCAGTGGCGTTAATTCAGTGCCGAGAAACAAACTCCAAATCCAAAATGATTGTATTTACAAAGCATCAGGTTTGACAGTGAACGAATGGCTCCATTGATCAAAAAACGCCTTTAATGTTTGGAATCATAATCGACTCCTACAAAATAAAAATAACGCACTTGGTGTGCGACTCTGACGACAGTTGCTGGACCACATGCTGCATTCAAAGACAACCCCAAAGTTTTGTCGTACAAGGTGAAAAGTTAAATAAATAAAATAGCAATTTGTGGAGGTGCTCGGTTGTAAACTATCAGGAAATATTGAAGGCCTCAATGTCAAGATAATTGGTGATTTAATATAATTTTAGCAGCTAGAAATGGAGGCAAAGACGAGGGATGGATATTTCAACATGTCTTAACTCTGGCCTGAAAACCTTCCCTTCGTTCAGCAGCGAGTGCAGAGGTGTTACACCTGCGCTCTCCTGAGCAAAGCCATTTCACGATGCCGACAGGTATAATCACATTTATTTAACGCTCCCCAAGTACTCGTCCAGTGCCCAGAGGACGGCGCACTAAAAGCCCTTCCTGCTCCGGTCTCCGAGCCAGAGAGAAACAGAGCTCTTTGTGCTCGACAGGCCGATGGTGGAGGTGATGGCTGTGGGGGGAATGACTAACACCCACGTTTGTGCTCTCACGCTAACCCCGGCTGACTTTTTAGTCGAGTGTCGAGGCTTAGCTCCAGGTGACACGCTCGGCCTCCTACGCCCATAATGAGCCAGGACATTCTCCCTATTGGACGATAACTGCTTGCGCTTGCTCCCTGTCTCATGAATGTGAGCCAAGCGGATCACCTGGATGGCTGCGAGGGAGACGGGGAAGCGAGGGCTCCAGTCAGTGTGTTTGTGTGTGTGTGTGTGTGTGTGTGTATGTGTGGGAGGGCATTAAGGTGGAAGCGAGGTCGCTGCCTTGTGGCTATGGCCAGTGGTAGTGGATTCTAGTGATGACCTTTTGTCTGCCATTGTTCCTGTCTGCAACAGTTTAAGCACTTCCCCGGGTATAAACTCCTTTTTGAAACCTCACACCTACAGCTAGTGCACTTACCTCTTTATTAAATAAGCAACTAAACCTTTAACATATCTTTAAATGGCTTTAATGCTAATTCTCAGATTTGTTCTAACTTGCCCAATTTGATTTATTTAGCTGAAAATGAGACATTCCTATTTTAAACATGGAATTCTCTTTAAAACACTGGTTTTAAAAGGTTTTTTATATATTAAATTAAAATTTGACTCAAAATGTCAAACAATTAAATCAAAGCTGATATAATTTGCTCAATGTCCGTTCGAAATAAAGCAGCTCGTGGAACCGATTTCCCTTCAAACGTCGGTGCCGTTTCTAAGTGAACTCAAACACAAGTCACGCCAGACAAAAGAATCGCAGACGTGTTTGGATATTTTTGCGCTATCTTGTCTCGGTATAATGGTGTCGATCGAGCACAAGGGGCAAATCAGGGCCAAGTCGGTGAAAGGACGGTGGCAGAGGGCAAACAAAAGCCCTGAAAAGAGACAGAGAGAAAGAGGGAGAGAGAGAGAGAGAGAGAGAGTGAGTGAGGGGTGAGGGCCAGGGAGTGGAGGAGAGGGGGGGGGCGACTTGGGAGAGACGATGAATGGTGAAAACTCAGTGGAGTGTAAACGCAACCTGGGAGAGTGTGTGTGTGTTTGTCTGGGCAGAGTGTGTGTGTGTGTGTGCGTGTCTACAGAGAGGTGGAGGGGTGTCGCTGAAAAGTGAAATGATTGTGTTTGACTGATACGAGTTGTTCAAGAAAACCACATTTTATAGAGAAAAATTTAGTCCCTATTTGAATTCTTTTTGAAAACTTTACAATTTATAATATTCATCTTTAAAAGGGGAGATATTGTATGTGCATAATTAAATGATATTGAATATTTCAGGCTGCAAAGGGTGGATCATCCCCCCTTGAAAAACAAATCATGTTGTACTGCGTGAATATTCAAACGTCATCATGTTTTTGAATTTCTGAAATCATTTAAGGCCAAAACAACATTCTGGTCTTTTTAGTTTGATGGGGAAACTTCCACCACGTTGCCATGCATCCATCAAATGGCTACTGGGCTTTGTCCGGCGAGGAGACCCCTCGCAGCAGCGCCGACTCTAATTCAATTAAAGTCCCATTTATTTGCCAAGGAGGCCCGAGCAACAGGCTGGGGAGCGAGGCGGAGAAAGCTACAAGGTTTGCTCAACAGCACAGAGGTCCCACCTTTGCCGGGTCCTGCATGGATTCACCATCTGTGCCGGCCCCCTCCCTCCTCCCCCTCCTCCCCCTCCTCCCCCCAGTTCACACATGTTCCTGCCTCCAACAAATGTTCGGAGTAAACCCCCCCCCCTCCACACACACACACACACCCCTCCCCCCCTCCTCTCCTCCTCCTCGTCACACAAGCCAAAGAAGAAGAATAAAAAAGACACACAAAAGCTTCCCCTGGCTGCCCTCAGGACTCCCAGGCCAGGAGAGGAGTGGGAGGGAGAATTCAGAGAAGAACAGAGGAGGGGAAAGGTTGGTAGGGAAGAGGAGAAAGGGGATTGAAAATGTATGTGTTAGGGGGTGGGGTGCACGTAGGGAAGACGTGTATATATATTTTTTTATTCTCGCTCAGGTGAGCTTCCCCTCCTGACGTTACCCAGACACACGTCAGGCAGCGAGGAGAGGGGAGGGAGGGGGGGAAAAACCGGTTAAAATTAGAAAATTTAATTTATTTGATAATTTCCCAGAATAATTAGAGTTAATATGGGTTAATTAATATGCAAATCTCTCAGCAGATGTTCGGCAGTGAGGCTGCGCGTGACTGAGGAAAAACAGCCCCCTTCTACTTTCTCCTGCCTGGTTTTTGGCTGTCAGTTATTGGGCCATAATTACTGTAACTAACCAAATACACACACACACACACACACACACACATACACTGAGGAAGAAGAAGAAGAAAAAAAAGAGAGAACGTTTGCTGGGTGAACTGCTTCCAGTTCTGGAGTCTTCGCAGGCAAAGCGGTGCTTCTCACACACATAAAGGGAGACCATCGCTAATTTCCCCTCTACTATAAAAGGCCCTTTTTATGCTCCGAGCTGAATGAATGCAGCGAGTACTTTAAAGTATTTGAAATTTGCAGGGCTTTGTGTGTGTGTGTGTGTGTCGATGTATGAACGTAAATTGTAAAGAAGAAGAACAGGCGGCAGCAGAGGCAGCGACAAGAGCACCTGCAAGTAAATATTGAGGAGGAAACACTGCTCATAAAGCAGATGTGTGGAATCTGCCCTTGCACAATAACGGGACAGATATGTGTTTACGTGCATGTTTCTCAGCTGAATATTAATGCCATAAACATGCATACATTAATATGAAAAGGGAGAAAGCAGCAACACTTGAAGCTAAAATAAAATATTCCCCAGATACAATGTGGGGGAATTTTTGTAAAAAGAAAAATAGCAGAGTTGTGTATCAGGTTTTTGTCCCTGTTGAAGTTTTGGTCCCTTTTAAATTTGGATTTTCAGGTTTGACTTTTTGTTTTTAAAGTTTATGATAATTCTGCCAAGGACAATTTTTTAACTTTTGTATTTTATCCTTTAACTACAAATCAATTTGGTACAATGGACAATTTGCTGGTTTTGAACAATCCACAGCTTCTTGAATGATGTAATTGGCTGAATCATTGTAAACTGAGTATATTTGACTTTTGTAATGTAATCTAAAGATGTCACTCAGATTATGGCAGCCATTTTCCCTATTTAACATTTTACACACTAAATAATTGCTCAATTAATCTTAAAAAATAATCAAGAGATTGATAGATAGCGAAAGCAATCATTAGCCGCAGCTCCAGAATGAAACATTTCTCTTGTTTGTATCCTTGTGGGAGGAGGGAAGAGTTACCTTTAATAGAAAGATTTAATTCATGAACTCTTCCCTGGGGAGGGAGGAAAAATATAAGAGCCTATCTCAGAGTGCTTGCCAGGGCTCTCCTGTGGTCAGCTCTCTCCAATAATAATGTGTTTCTGATAGCAGCGAGTGTGTGGCAGAGAGAGAGTGTGTGTGTATGTGTGTGCGTGCCAAAAGCCGAGACTGTTATCTAAATCGTTCCTTTTTCTCTACGCTCCAGAGTCTCTCTCTCTCTCCCTCTTTCTCCCTCTTCGTTTCCACCCCTCCTCCTCCTCCTCCTCCTCTCGCCCAGTCTCAAAGGGACACCGTGGCTCAATGCCACAAGTCCACGCCCTGGCCTACACACACAAAAACACACACACACGCACGCACGTACACACACACCTATGTGTAGGACGTGGCAGTGACATGCATTCATAAAAATAAACACACAAACACACATGACAAAACGGCATGCAGAACATTTTTATAAATAGAGGCACACTCTTGTGTAAAAACACACACACACACTCTCGCACATACAGGGAGAGAGAGAGAGAGACACACAAAGAAGGGCACAGCATGTTAACACACACTCAGGTGGTGGAATCTGCTGACATGGCCTCGTATCAGGTTAGATTTTGGCGTGGAGTGGGGAGGGGGCACCAAATTGATAGTCAGAGCCTTCTGTTATCAGGTCTGTGTATTTAACAGTGAACCTGGCTGCGTGTGTGTGTGTGTGTGTGTGTGTCCATTTGTCTGTGTGCATGTGAAGGCACCACGTGAGTCACTGTGGCCTTGCAGTACTTTTGTGCGCAGCGCCACCGTGATAACACATCTGCTTTAGGTTCATCTGTTTATGAATCACTCTTATCTGCCCTGGAAGTGCTACACCGCTCCCGTGTGTGCGCGTGTGTGTTTGTGTGTGTGTAAGTGAGAGTGTGTGGGAGTGTAAATCTGTGTGTGTGTGTCTCTCTGTGGGCTTGTGTTATTGTGAGTATTTACAAGAGAGAGACGAAGAGGAAAGTGATGAAGGGGAAGAGCTACTTTGAGCATGGATGAAGACGGACACAAATACAGGACACAACTGAGTCGAGTTACGTTGTTACATATTCCAGTTACACAACAAAGGCCCTTGGTAAAGTGAGAGGTGGAAGAGAAAGCCCAGCATGCAATAGTTTTTCACCGGAGCAAAAATCTGAGCTGAAGGTTTTTGAACAAGCAGAGCTGCAACAGATGACTTTAAAGAGGAGCCTATCACCATTTGTTTTTCCTGTTTCACCAAAGAAGGAAACTTTGCTGCTGTCGGATAATTTTTCATTTGATTGTTTTTGCACTCAATCTACATAAAAAGTACAGAAATCTAATCCGGTCAAACACTAAGGCTTCAAAACTTTTTCACAAGCATTACTGAGCCTTAATTAGAAGAATCAAGGGCCCGGTATTGAACCTCAGAACTTTTTGATGCACTTGAAAGCATAATGAGTCGTGAAAAATGGAGAGAACAGAAAGCTGGCTTTGGATATTTGGTCAGATTATCAGATATTTCCTCCAGTGTCTTCGCAGCACTCGTGACGGATTGGAAAATACTCAACCCCAGGAAGCACAAAGGCATGAGCAGTCACTTCCTGACGGGACAGGTGCTGCGTCACCTTCCCTCACACCTCGGAGGAAACTCTCCTCCTTGCAGCACAGAGGAGCCAAATCCAGCCATTCTTCATCCCTGACGGGCCCCACGTGCCTCGTTTCAATAAAAAAGAATCTATAAAAATAAATTACTTGCACTAAGTATATGCAAATTCAAATGTAAGCAATCATTGCAAAATTAATTTTGCCAGAACTGATTAAAAGCTTTAATAAATCTATATACAGTATTGCGCCAATCTGATATTGTAAATTTATTACGCTCCCTGTAAGATTAATTAGAAAGCTGCGGTAACATATTGCACTGCCAGACCAGATTACTGTACTTTTTTTTGTTAATAACAGTTAAGCAGAACCTGAGCTGTAATTACCGGCGAACAGAAGCTTTTGATGCTGATTTCTTTCACCAGGAGAGAGAATGAGATCCAGCCGCTAACAAGAAACAAATGAAGGCTTCTCCTCTCAAACGCTAAGCATCTATTTTGGAAATATAAAAAAAAAGAAAGTAAATTAATCACCGCTCGGTTTTTCATCTTTTAACGTTGCTAAGAATCCACTAAGACTGGAGGATTTGAACTTGGAAACTGAGGACAGGAATTCAAATGTATCCTCGTTTGGTCTGTGGGTTGAGCAAGGCACCAGCACTGTCTGGGTGAGAGGTTCAACTCCCACTGGGGACATCGTGGGGAAACTAGAACACTCTCATTTCTCAAAAAGGCCTCTTCTCCCACCTTTCACCTTGATTTGTCACCAGTGCAGCTGTTACTGAGACATCACTGAGGTTACAGGAGTTTATCCATGACTCTTTCACCTTTCTCCACAGACGCCAAAACTCCTGAGCACGAAAAAACAACAAAACCAGTTTGATCTGGGGCCTGTTTTGCATTCTTGTCCTGCAGTGACAAGGCCATGGCCACGTTTATCTCTTCAAAATAGCACCTGAGAGCTAAAACGGCCGATTCTCACTGCGCGTCCTCGAATGCAACAACACAGAGTTTGTAAATGTTACAAGGAAATGTTTGGCTATTGTTAAAGTTCCTTTTGTAAAGACAGGATGATGACCACTTTCTTTTTAACAGTCCGACTTAAAAATCAAATCAGTGGTAAAACATCACGAACTGGGGCTGACAATGAAAAGACAAAACAGGGGGTGGGGGGGGGGAGTGAGACCTCTTGCTGTCATAAAACTCTGCCAGTCACCAGCTGTTTAAAGGTCGATCAGTGTGTGTGTGTGTGTGTGTGTGTGTGTGTGTGTCCGTGTGTTCTGGGGGAACAGAAGGGGGAGTCAAGCGGGGACCTCAGATGGACTAAAGAGATCAGACAGGATGAACTGGGGGGTGGGGGTCCAGGTGAGGGGCCACAGGAGGGCGAGGAAGGGGAGAGCGAGTGAGGAGGAGGATTGAGTCCTCTTCTTCCTCTCTGGTCCGAGCCAATCTGGGGGCCCGGGGTCTCATTCACATGGTAATGAGAGTGTAAAATCACATCTGTTACCCCCACAACACACACACAGACACACAAACACACACACGGACACACAGAGCAGATCTTTGTCACCTGAATATCCCCAGGTATCAAACAAGCTGCAGGAAATGGGATTGTGTGTTTGTGCGTGAGCGTGTGTGTGTAGTTGTCCTCAGTAGGCAATCGGCAAACTGGGTCCTTCAATCAGTAAATGACACACACACACAAAAACACACACACAGACACACACACCGTGGAGAGGTGGCCTGGGCCCTTGCAGAGAGGGAAAGCCCTCTGGAGATAGGCGATGCTCTCTGACACTATAACCAACTTCCCAATTAGCTACCAGCCGTCCATGTGTGTGTGTTTGTGTGTCTGTGTGCGTGTGTGTGTGTGTGTGTGAGTAACGGCAGGGGGAGGCAGGTGGAGTATGGACAGACAGGGGGCTTCGCTTCTTGTCATGGCAACAACCTCCGTGTCTGGAACAATCTCCTGGAAGCTCGTGTTTTTTCTCACATTGGACGTGATCTGCCAGCGCCCAGTGCCTCTTAGCTCAAGGGCACTTGGGTAGGACTTGGCTGCTAGAGCACCTGACACAGTTTTAGATAGGTGTGTTTATGTAGCAGATATATAGTGTCGTACAGCACTTGACACAGTGCCGGATGCTTTAGGAAGAACGTGTATTTTTAAGCCGGTAAACGCTTTTGTGAATCAATTTTACTTCATATTCATATCCTCTTTGTGATGGGGATGTGAGATGTTGCACACCTTCTTGTGTACCGCTACGTTTGTGTGTGTGTGTGTGTGTGTTAGACAGCGCTAGCGGCAAGGTACGCCAGGTGTAAGACAGCAGCGAGATGACACAACTTAACCTCTCGCTCAATCCCGGTAAACGGCACAAACAGGCAGCGCTGCCGTCGGAGGCCCCTGAGCCCATGACTTATACATGACGTGGGTGGGAGTAAACAGGAGCCGAGCGAGGCATTTCGTTTCGGGTTTCTTTCTCTTCCTTTTTTTTTCATCCCTTTTGCCTGTTGCATTTCTTTTTTTTCCATTTCATGTTGTACCTGTCTTTCTTATCTAGCCGCAGGAGGGCGAAAACTACACTTTTAATTACATGGTGGGAGTTGAGGATGGAAGCAGAGGGGGGAGCGGTGGGAGATGTGGATACCTAGGGCTCTTCGACATACACTGCTACACCTTAATAAGAAAAGCAAAGACCTTAACTGGGAGGTTCAAAACAGCAGCCACCTCCATGTGTGCAGGTAAGACCTTTAACAGACCTCTTTATCTTTTCAGTTCAGGTCTTTAACAACATGAATTATCTCTCAATGGAGATTACTATCAGTAAAACAAGTGCTAGAAACACATAATTGGCTTAATTTCAACAAGTAGTAAAGGCAGTTTAAATATTATTGTCTCACACTCGCTTCTGACCTTTAAATGCCTCGTGCCCCATCTTATTTAAGCGTGGTGTGTTACAGAGATAATTGAAGCCACCTCACGCGGATACAAATAAAAATCAAGGTTAAATCTGGGCTGAAATTTAAATTTCTCACTATGAGCTAAGATGGCACAGACTCAGTCATATCTACAGCTTACATAATTGAGCAGCTCCATTGGCTTGACGTGAACGGTTGCAACATATACACACACACACACACTGTAGTCTCCATACACTGCAAGTAAAAAGGAAATTTTGATCTAAGGCTCCAAACCCCCCCTCCACCTACCCCTGGGTTCTGCCTCCCCGTGTCTCGATCCCCTGCTTTTTTTTTGATCAGTGGCTTGAAAGAGTCGAGCATGTGTGAGTGCTCAGGTACCTGGGGTATGCCAAGGTGCTAATTAGCTCAGCAGGATAATTGATGTGTAGATTACACCGTTGAACAAATGCTCTGACTTGTTTGTTCTTCGCACTTCTCAGCCGTCGTGCGAGGGAGGAGAGAAAAAAAAGAATCCCTGTAGCACCCCCCCCCCTCCTCCTCCTCCCCCCCTTCGCCTTTTTACCTCAGCCCTAATGAACAATTTACCTGGCTTGTAAAGGAGGTGGTTAAGCCTGCCAAGGAAGAGGGAAAACAAAGAGGGGGTTGCGCTGGAGTTCATTTCCCACAGGTGGAACTACTGTCTCCTGTGCTTCAAGACCTGCCTCTATTCCCTGGTGCTAGCGAGGCTGGCTGTGGAAGACGCGTATGTGTATATACGCTTTGCCAAACCCTGAAGGAGAGGATGGCGAGCATACATAATTCCAAAAGGGAAACAATTTTCAAAATGAAAGAGCATGCCATTAAGAGCGCCGGTAGGCTTCCATTGTTCTGCCACCCCTCTCCTATAATGCTATTTCCTCCATCTTTTGTCTTTGGGACGCTATTATTAGCAGAGCACGCACGTGAATAACCCAGCTTCCCGCCCCGCGTCCGTTCAATAGGGTTTGAATTTGCTCATTAACGGCTAAGAATCCGCAAACACATTCGCTGGAGCTTTTGCTACTGCTAATAAACTAATCATGCCCTCTCGTCTAATTGGGAAATAGAATGAGGGGAGGAATGAGAGCTTCGCCTGAGGATTTTAGGAGGCTGGGTTTCTATCGCGCTGGCAGAGAAGTGGAAGTGGAGCCCATTAGCAGGACAGATGTAGAGGCAAAAGGTGAAACGTCTGAGACGCCGGCGCCTCGCCACACTGCGAGACCGCCCCGTAATCTGTCACCCACACTAGTTTACAAGTTAAACACATTATTGTGCTTATTGAGTCTCATTTCTGGGATGCATAGTGCCGGCTGCTCTTTTCCTCTCCCTGGTGGAGCACTTACAAAACCTGCCAGGCCACTGTCATTGCATGCAAGCTATTACCGTTTCTCTCAGCCGTCCTGATTAGTCAGGCAGGCAGGGCAGAAAGAGCCGAAAAGAGAGGGCGATAGGGGAACTAAGCCAAGGAATAAAAGTCTTACACTCTTTGTTTTCTCGTACTTTCCCAACATCCCTCAGAAACTTCACGTCAGCGGCTGAAGACTCTCCCAAATGGCGTCACAGGTCTCCAATTTTCACAGGCACGTCATCTCGTTTTTCCCCATGTAAGTGGTTAGATGATTTGCACAGTTTAAATTAAAGGAAATCCAGCCCCTGCAAGATGTCCAATACTGTGGTTAACTCTGGGTTTACCGATAAATTAAAGCCCACCAGGACATAGTTCAGCCATGAAAAATGCACTCAATACGACCCTCCCTCAAGAAGATCATTTTATTCTCTTGTTATTGTGTCAGTGGCCTCAGGCACCTCCAGTTTGCTATGTCGGTGTGATAAGGGGAAAAAAAAGATGAGTTCTTCTTTTTAGATCAACACTGAACTCCCTGGGACAGATTACCGTGTCATTGAAAACCCGGGGCGGCATGTTTGGACTACACCGGATTGGGAGTCTTGCTGACTAACTGGCAGTTTCCGTCGCCAACATGATAACTCTCCTCCAACATCCCTCACCCCGGCCCAGTAAGTGAGAGAGCCAGCGAGGCAGGCAGGCAGGCAGGCACGTTTTTTTTTGTTTTCCCTCCCTGCCTTTTTCCTGTCGCCATCTCGGTATTTAATCTAACACCGGCAGGCGGCAAGAAGGGTTTACTTTTCCCCCCTCAAAGACAGCTCTGCGAGGTGGAGAAAGCAAAAGTGGGAGGAAGAGAGCCGAGGCACTCAGGCGGGGAGGGACAGGAGAGTCGAGGCAAGGCACAGGAAACCTGGGCCAAGCGTCACTTTTAACAAAAGCCTTTCATGTTTCCCTCTGCTTTCCCCCCAAGACACTGGGCTTCCAGCAGTGGGATCCTTTTAAGTACATACCTGATAAGGGAACTTTTTTTCTTCCCTTCCGAGAGTGCATAAAGGAAAGTATCCCCCTCCCACAGTGTGGTTAGAAGCCTCTCATCGCTTTGAACGTCAGATATTGTCCCTTTTATCCCCGGCAAACGGGTTTCCTACAGCTATTAACTCATTCAAAACAGGTAATTACGGCGGAGGGCAAACAGAGAGGCCGCGGATCAGAGCGGGCTGCTCAGGCCCACTCCACCTCTGCAATCAAACCAGGGCGACTTCTTGGCCGGCGCGTTAACAGGACAGAGGTAGTCGCGGATCCATTTGCGGATAACTGCACCTAATCCATTTTAGTCAGGAGTCATTGTGGCAGGGCTGTGTGTGCGCGCAGGGGGGGGGAGGACCCAGGGGATGTAACTGATGGAGAGGTCATAAATCACGGGGAAGAAGTTGAAAAAGTGGAGCTCCCACAGAGGGAGAGAGGTAGCAGACTGGAGGGGGGGGGGACGCCCCTCAGAGGAAAGCTATCATCACTTTAGTTAAAATATCAGCGACCTCAGGGCAGCGAGGGTGGAACCGCTACACAATGCCTCCTTCCCTGTGGTTGGAGAGGAGAGGGATTCATGCAGAACCTCTGGTGGGTTGTTGTTATTGCGCGGACTATTCCCTCAAGTGTAGTTAACATCGCATGAACCAGGCGGTGGACATTTTTATCCAAAGCGACTTTGCGGCAAACATTTTTAGCATGGCTGATCCCTAGGGGGGGAGAGCTGGACTCCTGGCCTGGCAGTGTTACCAAAGTTTCCCGTGGGGGATTGAACCTTTAACCTCAGAAGAGTTAGTTCTAAAGTCCCACCTAACTCCCATGGCTGCCAAAAAGTCACAGAGTCACATGAGGGATGACAACGAGAAACTGGGGAAGAGAAATGGCCGTGGAAAGGGAGAAAATAACCCAATCTCATGAGCCGAGTGGTCCTTTCTCACCTATCTCCTCATCTGTACAGGAAGTTAATGGCGCCCCGGGGGACCACTCGCTCTTTCCTTCCTCGTCTCCTTTTCTTTTTCGGCCGCTGTTTGTTGTTTCAGGTAATGAAAACAGAGCGGCTGACAGAGTCGTTTTCGTGTTGTTTTTGTGACCCTGCACGACATGCCAGAGCCTCCCGCAACGCTTGTTCAACCCAGAGGTGAAGTTTGACAAGGCCCTTAAACATTCTCCCCCTCCTTCCACTAACATTTTGAGG
The DNA here is from genome assembly GCA_038501795.1 of Pseudopleuronectes americanus. Lineage (NCBI taxonomy): Eukaryota > Metazoa > Chordata > Actinopteri > Pleuronectiformes > Pleuronectidae > Pseudopleuronectes > Pseudopleuronectes americanus. The sequence goes on along the minus strand of CM076739.1, from coordinate 4,053,711 downwards.
CAAGCTGTTGCATAAGAAACTTTGGATCTACGGTAATGGGAAGCTAATTGATCCCATAGGGTTTTCACTGGCGTAAGAAGAACTTATTTACTCTTGCGACAGAGGGATCTCTTTTTGCCTCCCTCCCTCCTCTAATGTGACTATAACTCTGAAATTCTCTTATCTGTGCCGAGCATGGTAAGGTGAAAAGGGGCCCAATGTCTACACATATCCCCAATTGAGAAGCATGTGTTTTCTAGGGGGTGACAACCAGCCGCCCATTGCATTGCAGAGAGGAACCAATCAGCCTTTAACACCTTGACTCTTCCCTCTAAATGTGGCCGCCGCTGCTGAGCTGTATCACCCACCTCAGTGTCAGTGCTACAAATTGGCTTCCAACAGGAATCCAAGGTGCCAAAGAGCCATTAGATGGACAAAGGCTTGAAGTCTACCCAGGGATTAATGTGTCAAAATCCTTAGCCTGTGTAAGACGCTGGAATCAAGCCTCTTCATTAGGACCCTGTGTGAGAGAACAGGTCCGGTTTCCTCTCGGCTCACCTCAGCATGAATTCTGGGTCTCGTGAAGAGAAACTGATCTTTTTCTTACCGTGGACTCAAATAAATGATGCTCTAACTAGATTTTATACATCTCAACACATTTAATTGATGTTTCTATTGAGTGTGAGGTGTGACAAAGGCCTTCTCAAACATCTCAATAACTTCTAATGGATACACTTAGCTTTATAGAGTGGACTGCATCATATATTCCACAATCTGTGCTCCCATTGCCAAAAATACTGGATCAAGTTTGAAAATACCTATAAGACCTGCTCAAAATGTGTTCCACAAGATAATTGATAACACATTGTTACCCAGGACTCTGAGCTGAGCAGAAAGGGCTCCAGTGATACTGGTGAATGCATCATCAGGATGAAAGGCGAGAGCGAAACACCTGCACAACTGCACAACAATGGGGCCGATTGAGAGCGTAGCCCATCTCCAATTAAACAAAGTCCTAATCTGCCCCTGACAGAGTGGATTAGGTTCTGGTGGGGGCCTCCTAGAGGGAGGGAGGGAGGCAGGAGGATGAGGAGAGAGGGGGTGAACCAAGGCTGGCAACTTCATTTCCTGAGAATACGCCCTTGTACTCCCATGGAGTTACCTGACTCAGCGCAGCCGGTTCGGGGGGGGGTGGCGGGGCTGACTGGCCGGTCAGTTGGCCGACTTGCCGTCTGCTTGTAGGAACCAAATCCTGTCGGAGATAACGGCTAATCATTTGTCACCCGGAGAAGCAATTCCCTCCAATCACCCGGGAAGAGAGCGCCACTTTATTCCTCGGTGCTGTCAGGATGGCAAGAAATTACATTCGGGGCCGCGCTCCCCCCCCCCTCCCTCCTCCACTCCCCCCCCCATCACCCTCCACCCCCAAATCTCTCCTGAGCCCTGTTTGGAACGACAGCACAACAGCTGACAAGACTGGAAACGATGGTGTCTTCTCCGACCCCGACACAGACCTACACGTGCAGCTACACTTTTTTTTTATTGCTGTACCTGCGAGGATGAAGCATTGATTTCCTCCACATTAACCCTGATGTCAGTTTTAACACTGAACAGCTGAACCAATCAGGAGAATCTTAGTCTCTCTCTCTCTTTTTTTTTCTTTTTGTTAAACGCTGTGGAACATGTGGTCCAGAAATACAAGAACACATAATCACACAGGAGCTTTGGGAAACTGTGGGAAACACATGCTGGTAAATACACACATTCAAGCCTGCATAACACACACACACACCACACACACACACACACACACACACACTCTCTCTAATGCTGTAGCCTGTCCATGCAGCTGTTTCCTTTTGGGATTATTCCTTAAGTTCTTGCACTGTGACACTTTCTCTGCTTTCTCAGTTAAACAATCATTTGGACGGAACGGTTCCCAACAGCCGGGGCCGCTGCTAAACTGAAGTTACGACTTCTACCAGAAAAACCTCGACAAACTCAAACTTCCTTGATGATGGGAAACAATTTTTGCAAACATGACAAGCGAGGCAACGACCTATTGTCCGGCACAGTTTACATTACTGAGATAGACCACACAACTGGGTTGGCGACATCGAACAGTAAACCAGATAAGACGGAGCACATGGCCTCATCTTTTTTGGCACAGTGCGCTTCTGTTGAACTCTGTTGACTTAACTAATAATCAAATGTATCTGAATGATAATGTCAGGGTCAGGTGCTTAGATCTAAAAACAAATAAAGGACAAATGAGTCTCAGATAATAAATGTTTTTTCAGAGTAAAAGAGGAAGGTGTGACACGGCTCAGCAGAAATGCCGCTTGGTGCTCCAGTGTCACAGGAGCTGAACGCAGGAGAAGCCAAGCAGTTTATAAGGTTTCATATTTTGAGGTAGCACACTGACTAGCTCTGGGACGGCTGCCCACACCGCATTGGCCATACTTAATTACATTATGCACGGCGTGGGGGTATTCATAGCATACATGAGCGGCGAATTAAAAAGGAAGAAAAAAAGAGAGACAATATTGCCAGTGTGGAAAAGGACCTCTGACATCGAACGAATCTGCTGATTTATTTAAAAAGGCGACGTCCTATTAGATTAACGAGGCTAAATTAACGTCAGTTAAGAGAGAGGGGGGGAGGAGCCTAACCTGAGAGGAGATCAGTGAAACGGTGGCGTTTGGAAGACACCAGCTTGTTGATGGCATAATGCTAAGTCTGTGTGTTGAAGATAAGAGTGCCGTACAGTAGGCCCTAGGCCCAATGCCGTGTGTACCGATGTGTCAGAGAGTGGGGGGGAGGATGTGTGTTTGTACACAGATTTGCATATATATATATATATATATATATGTGTGTGTATATGTGTATTAGTGTGCAAGACAAATGAGAAAAGTGCTCGATAGTGTGAAGCGACTTATCTCTCATTAAGGGGAACAGTGGATGAATAAGGCGGTCGATAAAAGACAGAAACAATTAGAGAGAAGCAGCCAGGACGGAGTGCAGATTGTGGAGGTGCAGTTGGAGGTGTGTGTGTGCACTCGTGTGATAGACATGGAGGAGTGAAAAGGGCTGTAAAATTGTTTGCCATAAAACCTTGCTACAGGTTAAATCAAAGAGACAACTGCAAATGATTCCCTAAGCTCCGGCTTTGAAGAGGAAATGCGGAAAATTGATCAGGCCCACTCACTTTCTTCTTTTTCTCCTTTTAATCTAAAGGTAGCATTTGGAAAATGCTCGATCACTAAATGGACGTAGCGGGTGAGAAGAAAGAAGAGGAGGGAGGAGGGAAGAAAATTAAATGACCAATTCTTGGAAGCAGAAAAAAACAGATTTTTCTCAGGTTTAACTGAATAATGTATGCATACTTCCACTTGGGCATGATGAAGCAATTTTGGCCTTTGCAACCTGTGAGAGCCGGGGTGGGCTTCACTTCCTGCACGTTTGAATAATTCAGGCGACCAGGTGGAAGGTCTCAGAATACTTGCTGCTATCGCTCCGTTTTCTCTTGAAAGTAAAAGAGCTGGCTTCTTATTTCTAAATGGCTTCATGACAGAGGACTGTGGTGTCAAGATGAGGAAGCAGGAGTGATGTAGTGTCAGGGTTAACAAAGTATGATGCATCCTTTTATAAAGTTCACAAAACAGTAAACACACAAAAATCTGACCTTTTCTCCTCAGCTGGCATGTTTTCACCTACAACTGAACATTCAGGTTCAGTTCGCCGCAGCACTCACACGTCACTCTGGATAACAGCTTCGGCTAAATGGCTAAAATGTAAATGTAAAATGACAGGCCCTGGAGATCTCCATGCCCTGAATATGTGTGTGTGTGTGTGTGTGTGTGTGTGTCTGTTTTCCACGGCGTTCAGGTTTGCCCTTGATAAAAGCGGAAAAAGAAAAAAGGAAAAATGTATTTGTGCCGAAGAGGAGAAAAACTGAATAGAGGGATTTGGCATCACAAAAGTGTGTCTGACAGGTTGAAGGGCTGGAACCGTGAGCGAGGGGACACCTTGGTGGGTCTCCTGAAGTGACGTCTCCCGAGCGGATGTGAAAGGGGAACATGTGATATGAGGAGAAGTGCAGGGTTCCAAACACAATGTGAGAAACCCCCTACGGAGGCTTTTCTGTTCTGCAACAGTCCACCTGAAAACGAGGGTCGTGAGTTCCACGCTAACCGTCTGGCGTCTTCTGCCTTTCAGAGATATAACATGTATTTACTGTGGTCCACCTTCTGGCTGCTTCTTGCTGACACTTAAATTTCCCTCTGGGATAAATAGACCCTGTATCTAGCGGAGGCCCCCCGCTGCTTTAACAAACAAGCATGCTGAGCTATATCTGAGACAAGCCCAGGTACTAGTCCCTGCAGAACCTTCAAATTACCTCAGATCAATGTGGTGAAATAAAGCAAAATGCATAATAATGTGCTCGCTCTCCAGTGGGAGTGCAGAGAAACCGAGGGAGAGGAGGATGAAGAAGAAAAGGTTTCCCGGGCCAGGCAGCGCTGTCGGTTTCTCGTCTCTCTCTCAAACTCTAAGCACCCCACGCTGCTCGCTCCTCTCGCTCCTCTCTCTGCCCTCGCTGGCCAAACAAAGAGGAGGAGGCTTGTCAGAAAAAGTAACGAAAATCAATAACAGCGAGACCCCACCACCAACCACCTGGCCAAAGGCTTGCAGTGCTCATACACCCTGTTACGAGTGCAGCTCCTTTTCCTCATAGGTTTTTCACCTTCCTACGCTAGCCCGAGTGGAGAGGAGTAAGGAGGAGGAGGCTGAGAGAGAGGGGGGGTGCACAGGAGGCCTGAGGAGCAGCTGGGCCGCTCCCACAGTGTAGCCTGTGGGCTGGCTGAGTTGCCTGGTGTCGGGGCAGGAGGGCAGAGGGGCCACAGGGCAGCACCGCTCCTAACTACAGTTAGATTTAAGGCATTTAAAGTGGAATACTGTGTGTATGTATTGGATAACACAAAGTGGCATTTGATTTATTTGTTCTGAATTTCACTATGAAATTATTGCACATTCCCCCCCAACTATTATTTCGTTATTTTATGCTAGTTAAAAGATAATGTATCATAATATCTTTAAATATAGGATATTTCTATAGGAGTGTTATTTAAGATTTCATTGCACTTTTCCTCCTCTGGCTCTAATTTGGCCCAGCTTGTATTTCACATTGTTAATTCAAGACCACGTGTATTTTGGTCAGAGATCCCGTCCCACCGGCCATCTCAGCCTATTCCTCTCTGACATCATCCATGATGGATCACAACATCAGCTGAACGAACTAAAATAAAAACATGAGTCAACGCTCCCTCCTTCGCCCTCTCGCGCTCTGACACACCGTTCTGGCAACATATGGCAAAACAACCTAAAACCCCCTAATGCACTCCGACTGGGGCTCGCCCTGTAAAGAGAGAGCACTTGTTTCCCACCCACACAACATGAGGGCAACTTAATCTCAATTACACCAGAGGTGAACACCGGTTCCCTTCCCCACCTGAGTGATTGGGGAACAGCAGTGAGCCAAACTCTTAAGAGCGGTGCTATTCCGCTCTCCTCGACTCCACTTACCCCTGGGAGAGGGACGGGTGTTGTGGTCGAGGTCAGCAGAAACGCCGGCTGAAGCCTCGCGGTTCACTCCCGCCTCGCAATCTGTATTAGAGCGTCTTAGAGGAAAGGCTTTACTGACCGGGGAGTGTTTTCATTCCTGTTTTTTGGCTCTGGATAAGCTACGGCAGCAGAGAGAGAATCCCTGGGATGCTGGTTGTGTTACGGCAGAGGGCCGCCCACGCTGAGACCTCATCACGACTGGCTGCTACAGGGGTCACAGCTACTGGCCTCGACCTCGGTAGGTAGTTGTAACGATGTAGGAGGAGGTTACACCGGAGACCTCCACGTGATACTCTGGATCCTTCGTGAGCGGAAGAAGGCCGAGGATGTGCTGGTGTGTTTCGGTGTGGGCTCAGTCATTTCTCCACCTGATATCGGCATTGCAGATTTATTCTTTTTGAAATGTTTCATTGTTTTTTTGCACTTTTGACCTCTGAGGAAGAGCATATTTAACTTGTGGACTTTATTCTCCTTCCGTTGCTTATTGTTAAAGAGGAGTTTTTACAACCACTCGTGTTTTAGAGCAGATTCATGCATTTGGACGACTGTGAAAACGTATCAAGTCACTTTTTATCTGCCCACTTTTTTTTGTCATGTCAAACTTGTCCCATTTGTGAAATCTGTTCTCATTAGGCCCTCTGCACCTCCTACCAGCAGCCACTGAAGAGAGGAGAAAAATGAGCTCAATGCCTAATTGCTGTCCCCCCCCCCTCCGCTCTTACCTGCCTCCCCTCGCCTCTCACCCAGGGGGAGGTGGAGATGTGAGGGTGATGGTGGTGGCGAGGAGTAAGTTGAGGACAAGGACAGGCATGTGTGTTTGTATTTTAAATAAACATGACCCTTGTGGTTTCTCCCAAGGCGAGACGTGAAAAAATAAAAGAGAGAGAGAGAGAGATGGCTAAGTGCGAGAGAAAGGGAAGGACTCTCGACAACAAAGATACCTTCGCCGGAGCAAAGGGAGAAGAGGAGTTATCACAAAGAGGTTGGAGGGATGGGGCTCGGTGAAGTGCCATTCACCGCCACTTAAACCTGCACTCTCTCTGTGAGGACTAAAAATAGCAGGAAGTTAACCTTTGTGATGCTCGGTAGATAAGAAATTAAGAAATTAAAAAAAGCCTAGTCCTTGCCGCTCTATCTGCTCGGTTTATGTAAATGTTGCCTGTATCTGAGAGTACGAGTTAAACTGCTCGACTCGCTAAGAGCACAGAGTGTCCGCGGATAAGAGGCTATCAGAGAGAATAACATTCAGAGATCACCAGGTAAAGGTTCAAGCTGCAGGAAACAAAAACTTTCTGTCTCCTCGCTGATAAGTTTGACGTCCTAATCTGGTTTTCAGGGACATGTGCCTCCGACCCCCTCGTGCAGGTCACTCAAATCAGGGAAACACCAAAAATATATAGAGATAGGATTTGGGAAATGAAGCCAATTTTGCATTTGGGCTAATTTGTTATGTTAAATGTAAAAAGCTGTGAAGACAGGAGGAGGAAGAGGAGGAGGAAGAAGGGGGGGTTGTCCGCTTTGTAAAACCTCAATTGAAATCTTCCAATAAGCGATTATGACATAGCTCATAAATATACTCAACCCTATAAATATTTGAGCTTGGCTACTCCCCTTGCCTAATGTGCTGTACAGGCCCTAATTAAGCCAGTATCTGATAGATGCCGCTGCATAATGATGTGCTGGTGTCTGGTGGCGAGCACGGGGAGGCAGGAGGAGCGGCGGTGGCAGGGGACGGAGGTATCATCCCAACCACTCGCTTTGTAATAATGATAGCAATGTTAATAATGGCACTGCTACTTCAATTAAAACTACTTAGCTACTACAGCTGCTGCTGCCGCTATACTGACCCCGGCTGAGAGAGGGAGCAGAGCGGAGCAGAGCGGAGCAGATATCCTCAGGTATCAGTTCTTATGTGTCCTCTATAGAAGTGTTATTCTCCGAGAACCAGAAGGAAAATTGACTGGGTTCCAATATAAATGAAATGGTTATTTTTAGGGTTTAATTGCAATAACAGAAAAGATGTTTAAATAAATGCAAATTAGTTGTTTTATGGAATATACCTGTTTGCAAGATAATGATGGTTATAGTCTTAGTTTCAGGTGTAAAATTATATTTTTGGGGGAAATGCAATATGTTGTCTTAAGGGTTTAAAATCAGCTAATTGGATTGTTTTACTCTCCCTAGTATTAAGGGATTAAAATTTACCTTATTCTGTCTTCTTTCAAAAATATTTCCATGTTCAGCACAGCTCATTTTCTGGAAATGAGCTCCAGAGTGAGGCCCAATCAGCAGGAGAATTAGTGACATATTTAATTCTGGTAATGTGATTTGTTTTGGAGACAGGTTGAAATTAAATCCAAAAATTATTTTGTACTCATTTTAAGAAAATTAGAGCTTTGGGGGCTCGATAATGACTCGACTAGATGAGCATTGTTCGCAGTGCTCTCTCTCTGCGGTACCTTTCTGCTACCCTCACACACACAGACACACAGACACACACAGACACACACACAGCCTCTATCTGGATGAGATAGACCAGGCATTGATTTACATGTCTCAGTTTCACTCCCTCCTCTCCCTCTCCCTCCTCGATTACAGCAAACTACCGTCTCCTGCCGTTAATGCCTGTAAAGGGACGGCTTTATTCCACTGCACCTATTTGTAAATTTTCTGCTAAATTTTTTGCAGCAGTGAACGTAGCTCTGGTTGTTTTTCTGCTGATGAGGTCCATTCGCCGAAAGGCCGGACTTGCTTTGCCAAGCACTATTTGAGCTGTGATTCACTCAGTAACATGCAATCCAGGTCCCTGTTTCAACACTGGGCGACACACAGAGGAAATCTCTCACTCCTGACCCGACGTTACACCAGTAAATTATTCTAATAAAAGGGTGATAAAAGGTTACGAGACAATATACGTTGCCATTTTTAAACAGAGATGTGTGTGTTTTTTATTTCAAGGTGGTGAAAGCTCCTAACAATCGACATAAAGAGAGGAAACCTGGCCTGGGTTCTCACACACGGGGTCTTGAGACGATTTATCAGGAGAAAATAGACGCAGAGAAGTTGAATCTTTACGACGCCCGAGGGAGCAGGCTAATCTGAAGCAGACTAATTCTTCCAAGCTTCCCTTAATTTAAAAGAGTCGAACTTGTAACCTGGGCAAGACCGGAGACCGACTTCTCACCTCGGGTTCAAAATGTTAAACCATTGTCTGATGAACTTCTGCGGCAGCTGAGTGTAACCGCGGAGAGAGTGAGAGCGCAGAGCGGACCGGGGACCTCAAAACTTCATGACTCAATTATTCTGCCATTTGATTCATGTGCTAACCAGATGATCAATGCAGATTAATTATGTAATAGTCGTTTTGGCGGGATGCCACGTGAAGGAGGGCACAAAAAAAAAGAAAAGAGGAGAAGCAGCTATAGACTCTTGGCTGGAGGAGCGGGGTAAAAAGCCACGAGGGCCACAGACTTGCTCAGGTACTCGGGACTTATTCAATTACTGCGACGCGGAGCTGCACTGAAAGCATAATATCTGGGTTTTAGCCTCCTCCGTTTACACACACACACACACACACACACACACACACACACACACACACACACACACACACAGACACACACACACACACACACACACACACACACACACACTCTCCCACTCCACTGACCTGGCTCGCTTCTGACAGGCTCTTATTACTGAGCAAACACGCCTGCCAAGTAGCCATGAAGCAGAGCCTAATGAGCACATTATTGTATTTACCTTAGATAAGGTGAGCTACACGGGGCGATAAGAGCCAGATAACACCTTGTTTGAACAGGGGATGTATACATACACAAGGTATTTGGTATTTCTCACATGTAACAAAACATGGGGGCTGGTTGAAGCAGGAATGTGATACCAGCGGATCAGTAGAGGAATGCTTGGAGTTTAGCCACACGTCGGGGAAAGTGTGATAGAAATCTGGGTAAAACGGAGCATCGGTAATCAGAGGAAGGGTCAGTGGGCCGGTTTGCCTGCTATTCTAATTGCCAAATGATATTTCCAGTGACGGCAGGATGGGGGGTGGGGTGGCGATCTGGCACTATGGCAGGAAGTGACCTGGTGATGTGACGCTGGGGGCAAAAGGTCATCACCGAGTCCTCTTTGCGTGAGCTGACCTGGTGCATCCTTCCCCGGAGATCTCACATTTAACGCGCCGCTCTACTGCAAAGAGGGGCCTCTCAAATTTATCACCTATTGACCATAGTTCGCGGCGAGGTCATAAATCCACACAGATGGCTACCTCCAAGCTCCGGCAGCTCGATAATACGAACAGGATACGGGCGGGGAAGAGGAACAAAGCCCCGGACCCGCTCTCGTGTGAAAAGGTATCCGCCGCTGTCAATCCCGTGTGTTCGCGGCTTTCTGATTCCTCGTGTCCCCCGGTGGCACCTATAGTGTGCCAGATGTGTGTCACCCCCGACTCCCGTCCCCCTGCATGTGACCTGAGACGAGCCCCGGGGCAGGATTCTGGGTAATTTTTTCTCGCTCGCATCCAACACCGTCGATCGCGGCGCCTTTTTGAGGTGAGAGAAAGTGACAGCACCGACTCTCCAGGGCAGAGCTTCCCAGTCGAGTGGATCAGCGGACTGAAAATCGCTTATGAATAGTCATTAGGCCTTCATTACAAAGCCCCTCACTACCCACTTCTTCCTGTGCAACCAAATGCCTCTTGTCATCTTCACAAGGTGTATCATTTAATTGCCAATTGATTTTTCTCCCCCCCCCTAGTATATGACAACATGTCACATAGCAAAATGGAAGCCTCGGCCAGCCCTAGGCAGCCACATATTCTTGGCATCCTGAACTGCCTCTGAAAATGTCTTCAAAAAAGAGACAGGATGCTTCAACCCAAAGAGAGCTTAAGCGCCTCACACAATAATTAAAGTCAACGCATGTGAAGACAGAGAGAAGAGAAGAAGGGGAGAAACATTCTGTGAGCGACAACTGGCGATTGTTTCTTTGTGACCCACTTTCTCTTTTTCTGAGGCCACAGAGCTCAGACGTTCATTTTTTGCCGTTTTTCTTTTCTCCGCCTTTTTCTAAATAATCTGTATGTGTTTTCCCGTTTTGCTGCTCACAGTCACTGTCAGGGCCATTAGCAGAAGTGACACACCTATTTTGTCTCAAAAGAAAATGTAGGACAATCGTCCCCTGATTGCAAAACACTGAGTCTCCTGTAAAAAATAAATAAAACAAATGTGCCTGCAAGATTTTCCCTGACAGCTCGACAGACGTCCACACACATCTGCTCTGTGGATGTTTGGCGTCCATCTCAACCCCGCGGGTTCGAAAAACCACGGTGCACTCGGTTCGGAGAGAAGAGAACAAGAATGGCAAGGCCGTGTCACTTCCCCTCCCTTTGCTCATTCGGTGCTTTTTCCTGTTGCGTTCCCCCAACAGCTGCCCGTAATGTCCCCCCCCCTCCCCGCCCTTCCCCAGCCCCTGTTGTAATGACATCCAAATCGGGCAGGGTTATCTGTCAGGTGCACTTCGCCTTGGGTTTGACTGCATTGTGTAAAAAAAAAGCATTACACACGTCGCCCTGTATTTACAGAGCAATTTCATCCCGCCTGCCACGCGTGGAGGATTGAGCCTCCACGTCTTGTCTAGCCTTCAAATGTGGCAAATCAGCACAGTCGCCCCCTTTGACACGAAATGCAGCACGATTATCGAGTTGGTGCAGCCTTAATAAGCTGAATAATGAGGGAATTTCAGAAATGCCCGAGCGCCATTATACCCCGACAATAAGAACTAGGAGTGAGTAAACCGGTGCGGGACAGAAGGTAGGCGTTAGGGATATAATGAGACTACTGTGTAAGTAATGTAGTCTCTATTGTATACCCATGTAAATGCCCATTTCTTCACATGCGCGGCGACGACGGCATTAAGCCAGTCAGAGATTTCTGGAAGAATGGCACACACTGCACAGTGGCTCTCTTTTTTCCTCCTTCACCCCTCTCTCTGCCTCGTCTCTTTCTTTTCTCTCTCTCCCTTTCTCCTTTCTCTCCCCCCCCCCTCCCTCGTCTCTGTGACAGCCAGTGACAGTGGCTGGCAGCCGCCCGGCTTCTTGAAGGCAAACATTACAGCGAAAGATGAGCTGCAGGTGTGCCAGCCTTGTAAACACGCGCTAATTACACAATTTTTTTTCTCCCAAGCAGATGACAATGAGGTCACTGAAATAATTGCTGTTTTTTTATCTCCCACTGACTCCACACTGTAATCTGAGTGAGACCGAGACAGATGCTGCTTCGTTGCCGTTTATCCAAAATAATTCATCATCTACAAATGAACAAAGATTTCCCTGGTTGAAGAACATATTTACCTGATGTGTTGCAAATTCATGGCTGTTGTAAGATTTAAGTGACAAAGTCCTTTTTGTGCTGTAATGTCCACCATGCTGCTCCAGCACATTAAGCTTTAAAAGGCTTATTTAAAGTTGATTTCTATTCTTACTCCACCAACAGATTAATTTCCTCCTTAACAGGAAAAGGCCACTTTACAATGTCAGTTAAAATTAAACGTAAGGCCGCTGCTTGTCCTTCACTATGTTTTGTCACAGTGAACACAATCCAGATCTTTACTCTACATCTCTGTATGAGTAGAGTGTGTGGGGGGGGGGCGGTGCTGGGGGGGGTAGAGGGGTGGAGGGGCGACAAACAGTTTCTGCATGATCATGATTGCAATTAATTATATTGGCGGCTCATTCAATACTGTTTGTTCTCATTTTTTGAAATATGAGTCCAGCAGACGGTAAATTATGTCAGGTACCTCGCAAATCATGTCTGAGGGCCGCCTGAGTTGCTTCAGCAGGAAGATGGCGGGGGAGGTCTGTTTCAGGAAAACAATCTCTCTCCTGCGTTGTCAGACGTGTACCCGGCGAATAGGCACATACATCAAAAGAACTGCCAAACAATTGTCTGTTTTTTATTAATAAGCTCCGAATATTGCTGCTGGACAAGGCCGGGAGAAGTGCCTGGCTTGCACTTTTTTTTTCTGCAACACAATACAGGTGCAGAATTTAACAGCTCAGAAACAAGCTGGGGTTATTTTTTTCCCGTGGCATAAAGACGCTTGTAAAATGTCCTAATCTGTCAAGGGGCTGCGCTGAGGCACCGATCTAGAGAGACAGGAGATAGGCCCTCGCCAGGACGCCTGCTCCTTTTCAAGCCGAGGTCACAAAACATCCAGGTGGATTGTGTTCCCGAGCCAAGTTCCCACTCGTACTCCCCTAATGCGGTTAAAGACATGAATACAGATCTGCCCCGAGCCTGCAAGGCCTGGCAAACCTCCACGGTGAAGCCAGTGTGAACAATCTCCATGTTAATGAGTCCGTTCTGTCAAAAAGAAAACACTCTTAAAAGGTTCTTGTTCTTAAAAAAGGTGAAAAGGAGTACATTCCCACCTGTTTTCTACAGATAATACCAGTTTTTATCTGTGGAAGACGAGTAATGAGGTTGTAGAGCCAAGGAAGGTTTTAGAAAACATGCTGTATTCTTCCCTCTTACCTTATTTAGGGAAATAAGGTTCAAAAGGACTCGATATAAGTTTGTAGTCAGGAGTTGCTTCAAGTTATTCCTGCTTTTTATCAAGATCCTAGAGTATTTACTACACAGCTTTCAATTCAGATTGACTTTAGGACTCAAAGACACATTTGTGTAGTATAAATAATTGTATTATGTCAGACTAGAGTTAAAATGCGGTTCCATATAGGATTTCCTAACCAGACAATACTAAAAATCAGCTTGGGAAATTGAATACTTGGATATAAACTGATATCTGAACCTCTTCATGCAGCAAACTACCAGGGCAACTTCCACAGCAGGTAAACAGCCGAGTGGAATGGGGAGTTTCCATTGGCGTGGCCGATCCTCTGCACTTTGTTTAAGTATCTCTTTTCGTTTGTTGGGCAGGCTAATCCTTCGCTGTACTTCTTTTTACAAGCTGTTAATATTGATTGCCGCCGTGGATGAGAGAGAGAGGGGCGGCTCAATCTCAATAACAGCATTCCATTATGTGGCAGACGACAGCCATGCCGAGTGTGCATCTTCCATGCAGCCACGCATTTAGGGTATTATCAAATTGATAGTGACTCAAATTGATTTGGATAATGAAGGTCGCTGCACCTTGAAATATAATGGCCACTTATTGTAATTACCATCACAATTATCAAGGTCACTGCATCAAAAACAAAAGGGGGCTGACATTGTGACCACAGCAATGGAGCCAGATGATCCTTTATTATTAGCCTGATCATAGAGTGGTGAGGTTACTTATTAAAGTGCTGAATGGAGATAGAAATGTTTGTGTTTGGTGCTATAATAGTAATTCATCCTGCAGATTTCTTTAAAATCACTCAATTAACCTTAGTGTCAGACATTAAATACTAATAGAGTGTTTACAGGGCTTCAATAAAACAGTACAGAAGAAGGCCACATGATCCTTATGTGTGATTTTGACTTCTCTTCTTTCCTCTGTGCCTGTGATGCCCATCCACATGTCAGGGGAAACAGGGGTGACATCCCAACACGACCCAACACCTCTGCTGGGGCACTGGGGGGCATGGAATGGTTCGAGCAAAGTTAAAGCAAAAAATGAGAATAAAAAAAATCTCTCCTTTTTGGTCAAATGCAAACAGGCCTTCTTGATGGTATGGCTCCAGACCATCCAAAGGAAGCAGCAGGGATGCCTGCTGACTATCTCCGAGAATCAAACAATGTTGGATTGCGTTTCCTTTCACACAGTTGAGCCTGCAATAAACCCTTGGCCTTTGTTTCGACTACGCTGAGCAGAAGGATGACCTCAGCATTGAAACAATAAAGGGCCTGTAATGGTCTCTCCAGAGGCCTGCCGCCTCAACTTTGTTTCTCCTGAATATGTTAGAAGGGGGAACAAGGCAGAGAGAAATGTTGGGTTGTAAACTTTTCCTGCTCTTTAACTGACTGTGCAAATTGAAGGCAATAAGGAACACCACCTGGGGAGGTGGAGGTAAGATTTACGGGGTAAATGACGCCGAGGAGAAGCGCTTATCTCGTCGTAAAAGTGGATAAGAAAGTTTAGATTATGTTTGGATAATCACAGCAAAGTCTTTATACTGCCATGATGGGGGGGAGGGGGGGGAAACCCCTCCCATCTGGCAGCCGAGGTGCTTTAAACAAACGCGCTGAGGACAAACAGGTGACAAGGGAAAGTGGAAAAGATAAAGAGAGCAGAGAGCAGTGGAACGACCGAGGTGGACAAACAGCAAGTGAGAGTGGGAGAGAGCATGTGTGTGTTAATAGAAGTAATAATAGTGGCTCTGGTGGAGGAAACTAAGGGGGCGGAGGCATAGCAAACTGCTAAGAGGATCAAATATCTAAGCACAACAAAAGCTGTGTCACAGGGGTGTTTGAGTCACAAGTCTCCCTCCGACAACCCCTCCTCTGCCACCCACCTCTTCCCCCGCCACCCCGTACCTCTAACCTCCTGTTACCACGACAGCGCTCTGCCACAAAGACAGCCCCTGATATGACAAAGAACAAAACGGCAGACAGATGTAGGTATTGTCATGCAGAGTGTTCCCTCCCTCTCTCCCTCTTTCCCTCCCTCCTTCCCAGCCTCCTCCTCCTCCTCTCTCTGAGAAGGGAGGAGGGAAGGCACTACCCCTGCTCTTCTGTCTGGAACACCTCTGCAAAAAGAGCAACCGAGTCGCTGCCCTCAAGTCACCGCTGTGGAAACTTGGGAGATGGCCGTGACGGTCAGCGAGCAGGTCGGCTCTCTGGTCACGTCTCTGCGGCTCCGCCGTGGTGGGCCGGGTTGATTGAGAGACGCAGAGGTGAAGCCAGTTTCAGAAACGACACCGAAGTTCCACAGATTCTGGGGTTTTCTTCAAAGTTGACAAAAGATATTTCGGAAAGCTGCAGAGGTGGTAGTTTGTGCTTATATTTCTGTCCATATAATCTGGATCCTATTTGTGCCAAGGAAGAAAACCCAAAAAGCTCTGGGTTGTTTTATTCTGGACAGGGTGAAAAGCCACCTAAACAGCACTTGCTCTCATGGTGCACCCGGGCTGTCAGGACGCGGAGCCAGACCAAAGAGAAGTGAGCAGCTCCTCAAGGCCGGGTGAAGCCAGCTGATGCATTGATCTAGTTTCAACATCAAACGGGTTTTATTTTTAGCTTGTTGGTAAACTGGGTGAGACTAGATGCTCTCGTTTCAATCTCCGATCACTGCCACGGTTTGTTATTTTGACTGATCCGAGAGTCAGGAGTGTAGCTTTACACTAAAAGGTGCAGTTTAGGTATAAATCTGTCAATGACCGGGCGTCCGTCTCCTCAGGTGTCAGGTCATCTGCGTGGGACTGACCTATGTCCGATCTGGGCTCACGACGAAGCTGGGACATATTATTACAGCTGGGGGACCCGGTGAGACGCTTGCGAGGGGACGAGGTCTGATTGATTCAGGCCAGATGGGCGTCCCAACACGTTGCAGCGACCGAAAATAGCTCCACGCCGGCCTCGCCGCATTCCTCAGGAACACACTGTGCACTTCACGGCAGAGACGGAGGGTCCATGCATTCCCAATGAGGGGGAACCTTAAATCCAGTGCTTAATGCCAACTCTGTCGGCTTATCGGTGTCGGACAAGGGAGTCAGACGCTTAGATCAGCAGATATTAGAGGAGGAGGTAATGTTTTTTATCGCTAATAGAGCAAATCCGTCAAGAGAGAGGGAAACTGCTGCGTGAGAATGTTCTGATCATCAGAGAAGAAGTTCTAACTTGTCTCGAGTGAGTTTCACCGAGCGCGTGCACCAGAATAACAAATTACTTAACACTGTGGGAGCTGAGGTGGCCATGAGAGGTACCTTAAATTAGCCGGGGATTTAATCTAATTGGCGAAAGTCATCTGCTTCAACCTTCACTCGGCTAAATCCCCCTGCTCTCCAGTCTAGACTGAATTCTTGACGGTCCTGCGCTAATGTCCTGGGCTGGCGGCGGCAGAGGCAGCAGCAGAGGTAGAGGGACAAATGCAGAGCGGCAGGCCAATCTGACTTGAGGCCCGTCTCCCTGGCTCTAATGTGGGGTGGCAGCGCAGGCCTCTTTTTTAAGGGAATCAATTAAGGTTTAAAAAGGTGATTCCTGGACGCAGTGTCTGGCTTTATCCCTGGGAGGGAAGGGTGGAAGGGGGAGCTGGAGATGGAGGGATGAGTGGGAGGTATGGAGGGAGGGGAGGTCCCATGGGGGTTAAATAGAAACCACACACACACACATAATCACACACCTCAATAGCACCATTGTCGTAAGCAAACCGCATAACTGTGAATTTGGCAGCGCCCGTTGGCCTGATTTGAAAGTTTACATGGTTGTTTCAGTGTCGATTGACTCTTGGACCCTTGAAACCTGTTGAAAGTATAATTTCTCTCCCTCCCACCTCCCAGGTCTTCCTCTGCTCTTCGTCTTTCTCTATTTCTTTCCCTCTTGACTGTTGAATCTTTCTCTCTGGAGTGGAGATTCCTTTCTTTTTCTAACACATGGTGCCCGACAAATATCAGGATGACTTTCCTCCCTGAGCGGCTCTGGGAGAGAAAGACACGCACCGACTCCAAAAACAGAGATAGTCCAAATCTAAAATTCAAAACAGCCAAGATGGTTTTTGGTTCGTTCCTCCTCTGCTGCTAAAACTAATATTTTCTATCCAGTTCTTCCACTGGGAAGCCTAATGAACTTTGG
Source organism: Pseudopleuronectes americanus (assembly GCA_038501795.1). Taxonomy (NCBI): domain Eukaryota; kingdom Metazoa; phylum Chordata; class Actinopteri; order Pleuronectiformes; family Pleuronectidae; genus Pseudopleuronectes; species Pseudopleuronectes americanus. Next base: position 4,036,360 of record CM076739.1, on the reverse strand, counting down.
TTCAGCCTGTCACCCTCCATTTACGACCACTAGCCGCTTTTCCAAATTGCCCTCTGGTCCTTTCTGACAGGGTTGGAGTCTGTACCTGATATCGCTCTATACCCAAACGTCCAAACCTGTGGGAAAGGAGGCAGGAAGGGTTCCAGCCTCGCTCGGCAGCGTTTAGTGGTGAGCTTGTTGGATTTCACTCGGTTACACCATGTATCAAAGGGAAGGAGTCTGTATCAACACAAAGGTGCTGCTACACCTTAGCGTCGACTTTAATCTCCGCCCTGAGGCGCCACAAAAAACGATTCTTCCCTCAGCGAGGCACCTTGCGTAAGATGTCGAAATCAGCTTACGACATGATCTTTTAAGAAAGCTCGCTCTTGTGTGCAGAGTGCAGACAAGGTGTGCGCCCCAGTGAGATGTGGGGGGATAGAATAGCTGCCATTGTGATGTGTGAAAGATGGAACATCCTCCTCACGTCCCCGATCAAAAAGCCCTCAGCACTCGAATACACATAAACAAATCCAGGGAGTGACACTTGATGTATAAATCTTATTTATGTCGTTCAATTTAGCCCCAGTCGCTTGGCAATTCATTTTCATGATCAATTAAAAGAGCTTAAGGCATCTGTAATGCATTGGGCTTGACAGAGCGCATTCACAAACGCTCGCTCAAACGCACCTCGTGTAAAATATTCCACCCGGGCGCCTGTGAGAATACGCTGAATTGGCTAATTTCCCCCCCTTTCAGGTTGTATTTGTTTGTATTTATCCCCCAGGAGTCAACAGTTACCTACACCTTTGATGCTAATGGCGGAGCTTTGTGTTGTGTTGAACTCGCGCAGTTGTGCGAGGTGTTTCTGCAGCTGACTACGGAGAGGTAATTTGTCTGGAGATGGAACCAGGAGAGATGCTTTCTATATAATAATCTGAGTGAAGTTCCACTTTGTGCTCATGTAGAATGAAATTGTCTAATTTTGTGGACTACATTCAAAATACACATGAGTTATCAGATTATCAACATCACCACTAATTGAATAATAAAAAACAGATGGAGAAACGTGAATAAATCCAATAATCAATAATAGAACTTCAGACTGGGTGAACATTTGTTGTCGGTGTCACATTTAATGGCTCTTCCAAATCCTGACCTTTCCACCTTGGACCTAGCCGTGACCTCTTTTGTTTGAGCTGACACTCCACTTGATATATTCGGCCCACGCTGACATCTTATTGAATTTATTAAGTATCAGGTAGTCGGTGTCATCTGCTCTGAATAGGACTCCCTGCACTCAGCTCCAGGAAAACAGTTTCAAATGATCAAATCAGGACCAAGTCAGCTTCTTTTTAAGGATCTACTATAAGAGCTCAATGCATTTTGAGTTTAAAGCCAACTTTACGGTAAAAGAAAGTTCCTCGAATGAAAAGTAAAAAGCCACCGCAGCTCAAAGGAGATGAACAAAATAAACACAACATCAGAGAATCATGCGTCTGTTGTCTATTATGCTGTTGTGTGTTTTCCCTTCTCTCTCCTCACACCCCGGTCCCTCCCTCAAACAGGTTGGATTTTATGAAACATCGCTCGCTCCTCGAGGGAACGCATTGTGCATTCCTAGAGCCACGGCCTCGACCGTCTCCGCTCATATACAGGGGGAAATTCATTTCAATATTTATCTCCATGAATATTTGTCTCCCCTTTTCTATTTTTTTTCTCTCTTGTGTTGGGTGAAAAATAAGGTGGAAATCACCAAACGGGTCTGGGGGATGCGTGTGCTGCCGCGGAGGAGATCATCAGAAAGGGAAATTGTGCACAGCGGGAAGAAAAATCATTGTGTTACCCCAGGTGAAAAATATTGTTGCTTTGCTTAAAAGTGCATGCAAGGCGAGCTACATTATTAGAATGTTTAAATATTAATTCTTCTGCCGGGTAGTAAAGATGATGGAGTCGCCGAGTCAACTACTTTGTTTTCCCTCCCCCTGCTCGTGGGCCACAGCTGCTTTATTTCTCCTGTCTAACCCTCGCTTTGTTCCCCAGTCTCGCACAAAAACACCCTTTTCCTTATAGTTACACTATAACCTGCTGATTTGTGTTGTTTAAACTAAAACGTTGTACCACATGTGATATTACAGGAAGGACCCGAAGGACATAATGTGTCATTTTGTCAGCTTTGATCGGAGAATCAATAATCCTCGTCTTTGTCTCCACTGAAGGTGAGGTCGGGTTTCAAGTGCTCAGTTAAGCGGTAGAACAACACACACTTGATATAAAAGCCTGCTTTTGAGATGCAGGGTGAAAAGAGCGTTTCTGTCAAGGTGACTGTCATTTCCCAGAGTGGACGTGAAGAGGTTTCACTCCACAAACACCATGAATACATTTCCTAGAAAGTAATTATCACCTGACGCTCATTTCTACATCCTCAGTTCTTGAGATAACATCCTGTGAAAATGTTAATAAGTCTTACGTAAACGCTTCAAGTCAACATCTCCTTCCCATGCAGGGATCTCGTTTTGGAGACCGAACTCCTCACACATCCAGACGTGCTCACTGGGTGTTAGAGCCAAGGAAGGAGAAGGAGGAGGAGGAGGAGGAGGAGGAGTGTTTGGCCAACAAAGCCAGGTGCGGTTTAAGAGGATCTCAGGTAAAGTCAAGTCAAGCAAATTTCCCCTTGTTATGTCAAAAAGAGGTTTAGAAGCCGCCAGCTTAGAGGCAGGTATTAGGCTGCTCAGATCTGAAGCACTTTGGGATCCTTCAGACTGAAATGGATAAAGATACAAAAAGCCTAAGGGAGAGGAGAGAGAGGAGAGGAGGGGAGGGGAGGGAGGGGAAGACACAGACGTTCACATTGCTGCTGAAACCTGGGTTTTCATACCAGTGTCAGAATTTCACTGGTGGAAAAACCAGACTATTTTAGGGACATACACTCAGTTTGTAGTTTAGTATGTATACCTAGCTCAATTAATACACGCTAATCTGCAGTAAATCCCATCTTCATGAGGGTGAGAAGTTTCAGAAACTACTTTATGATCATTTTGGAGGTTGTAGTTTGTGTTGCTGTAGAATCAGATTGTGTTCTACTGAAATATTTTTTCAATTCTAGCAATTACAATCTTCATAAAGGTGGGATTTACTGTGGGGATGTCAGGTGCTCCCAGAGAATGTGTCAGGCAAAACGCACAAATATGAACTTAATAGTGTTTTTGTTGGGATGTTTAATCTTACAAGGACTAATTAAAAAGTTCTCGATCAAAAGTTTGTAAAAGTAATCACTTCCCATCCGCACGCAAATGCATTTGAACAAATTGTCTTTTATTGGACTTTCATTGTTCTCGATTGTTTTATAACGTCTTATTTTCTATATTTTCTGTTTTTCGGGGACACAATGTGTGGCTTCAACCCGGCTCCACTGACGGGCAGCGGCACGAGGAGGAGCGGGAGGGAGGGAACGAGGAGGACTCAGACAAAGGAGGCGACAGATAGAGACTTGAAGGCCCCCGGTGCATGGACATGAGAGTGCTGTCACTCTCGACTGCCCCTGCCAGCCCTGCCCCCACTCGACACCACAACCACCGCTCCACCACCACCACCTGCGAGCGATTGCCGAGCATGTTCTAGTCACTCATGCAGGAGAAGCAATACACAAGTTCAGTGTACAGCCACTTTAAAAGCTCATCAGGCGCATACTATGCTTGTAGGAAATACCTTATTCATGACGGACTCGGCTGCGGTCTAGGTAATTACTTGAATCAAGGTGGCCTCGGAAATGTTTAAATCTACAAGGACTAGGAGGATGCATGAATAATGCAAAATAATTTGCATCTAAATTTTTTAAGTGTGCTTTATTCAAAAAAAAAGAAGAAAACGCAGGGGCGTCGATTAAACTTTGATGAGTGAAAGCTGAGCGCTCATACATGCGTGTGTGCGTGCATGCCTGCAGAAGAGGAAACCTTCTCGTTTGTAGAAATTATTTAGAAAGGCGATAAAGGGGACAGGGGAGGCGAGAGGAGAGGCGAGCAGAGCCAGAGGTAGTGCCAATAAATAATAATTAAGAAAGAGAGGTATTACAGCGGCCGGGTGTCTGGAGGCCGGTCGAGAGCAGCCTCCACTGTGGTGCCTTCTAACAGGTTGCTACAGCACTCTTACATTTATGCTGCTGCCGAGCATCTTGTTTGGTGACTCCCCCCCCCCAACCCCTCCACCCCATACACAGGTTTTTACAGCTCCACTCGTGTTTGACTCTTTGAATATTTATGAGAACGTGTTGTTCATAAAACAATTTTCCCCTCTTCGTTATAGCTCAGGAATTCATTGGGGCTCAGGCGAGATGGCCAGGTTGGAATGTACACCACCATCAGTAAGTGTGTGCCTGTGTGTGTGTGTGTGTGTGTGTGTGTGTCTGTGTGTGTGTGTGTGTGTGTGTGTGTGTGTGTGTTGTGTGTGTGTGTGTGTGTGTGTGTGTGTGTGTGTGTGTGTGTGTGTGAGTGTGTGTGTGTGTGTGTGTGATGTGTGTGTGTGTGTGTGTTGTGTGTGTGTGTGTGTGTGTGAGATGATGGGTTGTGTGTAAGGAGGTGATACATGTGCAGTTTACATCAAGAGCTCGAGTGCTTACCTGCTTTGGAGTGAAGGAGCAACAATGGACCAGCACCGGAAAGAAAAGAGAGAAGAGGAAAACTGATTAATAAATTAAAAGTTTTATCATGGAACACATGATCACAGCAAAAGTAAGCAAAGTATAACAAAACAAAAGCAAGAAAAGTAGCATGTTATTTTGTGCACACAGTATTTTTCATCCTGATATTTTTCATTTGACATTAAATTGTTAAAAAACTTTGAATGATTGCAGTTTTTTAACAATACAACATATATTTCAGTTTGAGTTGAATACGTGTCCCCATCATTTCACATCTGACTGAAACAAATCTATCACTTCAGATGAAAATAACCTGAATGAATGCTGAGTCAAACACACACACACACACGCACACACACACCTCTCCCTTTGTTAAACAAACCATATATCACTGCTTTTCTCTCTGCTTGGCCCGGGCTGGCAGGGCCGGGGAGGTGATGGAGGAGTGGGGGGGGGGATGAGGAGGAGGTGCACGCTGGGTATTTTTAAAACGGAGGCTGGAAACAAAGGCCCCTCCTGAGGCCGGCCCCCTGCCCGGAGGATCACCTAGTCCCAGGCTACGCTGCTCCACTTTTCCCACGCTAACCTCCAGCCTCATTTGCATCCCCTGCTGCCCCTCGGAGCGATTATTTTCAGGTGAGCTGCTCTGTATAGAGGGGCCGGCTTCAGTGTGTGTGTGTGTGTGTGTGTGTGTGTGAGCGTCCCCCCGTATATGTCGACTTGCATGTGTGTGTTTATGTGATTTTTATGTCCTTAGGTCTATCAGTGTGCATGTGTAGCGGTGTGTGTGCGCGCGTCCACCCCCTGATCCTGCTCTTAATTACGACTGACTGGCACCAGACACAATCGGCCCCTTGATTCGTCGGTGGGCCCCCACACACACACACACACACTCCCCCCCCACCCACCCAGCAGCCCGGGGTGACCCGAATTATCTCCCAGCAGCTGGAGGAGGAAAACATCGTCTACACACGCTGACGGGCACAGACAGAGATAGCCGGGACAGAGTTGTGCTGTCTCTCTCCTCGGACACTACTGAGACTGTCGCTGCTATTATGCAGAGTTTCTATAGGCTACAGCCGTCCTCTGTGCGCCACTGTATCGCCTCACAGCAGGGCCGAAGAAGAGACGCAGCAGTGTTGTCCTGTTCATTCATTAACACTGCTGCCATACATGTTAACCACACTCACCAGTCAGCTGTTTCATATTAACACTGCAGGCTACAACACAGGGATATACAATGGTAATGGTCGGTACGGCGTGTACTGAGGTTCCAGCTTTGTGCTTGGTTACTAAATACTACCACAGATATATAACTGTACTGTGTTGTGTGTACAGTGGACTAGGATAACTGAGAGTTGGGTGCTGTGCTGTTATACGCAGTACTCTACTAGAATATCCTGAACAATGCTATATTTAAAATAAACGTACGTTAATAGGATATTAAAAAACAGATAAATAAAAAAATGGCTCAGTGCAGTATAGCTGATAAACCCTTCCTCCTCCATGTTAGTGGATAAGACACAGACCAAGCTAAACAAAATCATAATCCAGGTCAACTATGTTTTTTCCAAAGATGGTTTCTGTCTTTTTTAAAGTAGTTCCTATGTCTAAGCTTAAATTAAGTTTAATATTTGATGCCCTAAAAGATTGACTTATGACAGTAAAGCATGTGTAGCTACATCAATAACAATACTTGTTCCACATGTTATGGTTCCACCGGGGAACTCTATTAGTCCACTTCTTACACACTAACTTTCTTCAGCAATGTGATCCAGTCTGTTGAGCCTCAATATATGCGGCTAATAGACGATTATCATTCCCTGCGATGAATTTATGTAAAAATGTTCATATCTTGAGCATTGTTCTCCCAAATGGAGCTGAACTCCTTCACCCCGACTGTGTCAGCGCCTTGTTCTTCCCACTGAGCAACACATACAGTAAACCCACTGATCTCTGCCACAGCCGTTCTTTACAGAGATCGCATGCAGACAAAAAGTGGTTTTGTCCTGCTGCAGCCTGGAGCTACACACACACACGCACACAGACACACATTACTACACCTTATTATTTCATATCATGAGCTCTGGACTAACTCTTTCAGCTGTGGCGAAAGGTAGCTACAAGGCAATGTACAGGGATTCACACACACACATACACATACACACATGTGGAGAAACAAACACACACATCCCTAATATAATTGTCAGCATCTGTCCCTCCCCGTCTCAGGGTAGAGCCCCAGCAGTTCAGAGAGAAGGGTAATTATCACGTATCCGAAAGGGAGGATGCAACCGTCCCTGGCTCTGATGATTAGAGGGGACAGGAGAGTTGAGTCGCCTCCCTTTTGCAAGCCAGCGTTTACAGGGAGACGCACCTTTCACTGTCCAAACAATGTCTGTCAGTCACTATCAATAGCTGCCGTGGGAGGACACAGTGGCCGAGGTGCCTACACGGCCATGCAGGCAGAGAAATGGATATAAATTGGGTAGAAAAGGTGGATTACAAGGCTCTGGTAACTCCACAAATCCCTGTGTGGAGATCCATCGCACCAGAACATGTCCCCACCGTCCCCTTTGCACTTAGACCAGGTTTCTATCATGCTTCAGTGTCAGACCACATCAGCACAGATTCCTTTCCACCAGATCTGGTGATTATGACATTTGAAACGGAAATAAAGAACAATCACATTTTCCGATCACGAGGAAGGATTCTGTCAAAATGAGCCTTCACAGAGGTTTTTCAGTTGGGCCACCGTCCTCTTTCCACTCCCTTCACCTCCTTTCTCCTCCCCAGAGGTTACCATCTGCACAGTTCTCCTCCTCAGAAAAAAAAACACCAGTGAAGGGAAAACGTTGCCCGTTCTCCAACCGAGAGGAAAAAAAGATGGAAGAAACTGCAAAGTTAATGCGCCGACCGCCTTTGAAGTTCAAGGCAGGGAAGTTAGCTGCCACTTGAGATGTCCTAGCTAATTGTCCATTGCGAATCCATGTATGATCATACGGCGAAGTGAAAGCGCATAATGGCAAAAACAGGGAGAGGAGAAAGAGTGAGGGAACATGTGCGGAGGCCTCATTTAGTAAATAAATGAGCTCAAAAAGGAGGGGAAGAGGAGCAGGAGACGGTTAAAAAGAAGGAGAGCCAGAAAGAAGCGAGTCTTCTCTGCTCCTGTTACACACACACACCCCGAGTTAACACATCGCACAAGATGATCGCCTCCACTGCTGCTGCAACTCTCTCTCCACCGCCAGAGAGAGGAGAGAGAGAGAAAGAAAAGAAAAAACTTATCAGCGGTTCCTCCTCCTTCGTTTTATTTCATTTATGAATTACAAGGAAAGATGCCATTATATATTATTAATTCTCTGCTGTTGCTTTGGCTCTGGCTGCTGCAGCGGTGAGCTGCGGATGTCGGCGGTGGTGTAATTACGTTCTAGCCGGGCAGCCATCCGTTTCCTTTCAAAAATTTACAGGATTCTTAATCACGTTGCTCATTTGGGTGCACGGTGGCGGGGACGGCGAAACACAAACAGGGGCACGTCTGTTTGCACGGGAACACCTGCTTAGCATTGATAGCAGATGTCAGTCAGTGAACTGAACAAAAAAAAAGAAGAAGTGCAGGGAGGGGAGGGGGGGTGGAATTAAAAATGCAAGCATCACCAACTTCTTATTATTTACTTACTCCAAAAAATGAACTACTGGAATGGGAGAAGGAAAAATCCTGGCAAACGCCGCGGAAGCCGGGCCTTGTAATTGTGCCGCCGCCACTCTCTCTCTCCTTCCTCCCTCCTTCCTGTCCATCTCTTTCACTCTTTCACAGATCCAACTAAGTAGTGAACATCAAGAGGCATTTTTTAACCTTTTCCCTTTTCCTCAGCCCCCCACCTTTCTTTTCTTCTCTCTCTAATTCCCCTCAACCTATTGAGCGATGGAGTCTTATATTTCTATCCGTTTGCATCAGTCTTTGCTGCATTATTCATTTGCATTATAGCGCTGGATGGTAATTAAATCTTGCCTGGGATGCCGTTGTATTTAAATGAAACGTGAATATTTTAGTGAAGGAAATGCAGAATGTTTAATCTGCCCCCCCCCTCCCACACACATACATACACACACTCTCCCTGTTTTTGCCTTTTTAAAGCTCCACAATTGGCCGAGCTGTGAAACTGTTTATTGTGCTCGCCGCTTTTTCTAAACGGCTTCTTCTTAAGAATAATAGTGTTGAGTCAACAGCCGCATTGACAAACATATTTCAGCTGATGCATTTGCCTGGACAGGGAAATTTGATACGTCTGTGACACACACAGTGCACACACACACATACACACACAGAGGCTCCTCACAAACACACACATATACAAACACGCACATGCATAGTGGCAAACAAGCAAAATCTCGCCAACAAAATGGCCACTGAGGACCTTTGTCTCAAAAACAGAGAAAGACAGAGGGAGAGAGGGAGAGAGGGAAGGAGGGAGAGAGAGAGGGAGAGTGCTTGACAATGTAAACAAAGTAGTACGAGATTGTCAGGGAGGGGAAGGAGGAGAAACAACAAGAGAAAGAGAGAGAGATTACAGTTGTGGAAAATGATAGAGGCAAAAAGACAAGAGGTCATTCATACATCTTTAGATAAAGACCCACACAAATGAAAGACAAAGAAGGAGGAGAAAAGTGAGCAGGAAGTAAGCAAATGTCAACAAATATGAAAACACATCTTCTCCTCTCTGCTCCCACCCTCCATCCACACTCGGTTGTCATTTTTTGACACGACAAAACTGTGACACACACGCCTGTGCAGTGGTAAGTTGGGGAAGCATCTGGCAACACTCTCCACAGAAGAAAGTATGAATAAATCAATCAAAACATCTATATCATGACTTTGGGTTTGCATTGAAACACAGTGGAGGAGATAACACTCAGCAGATTGTTGATTTATCTAGATGAGAATCACCAGAATAATCGAAATCTTATTTGCAATTTACTCTTTTACTGTTTCGGCAACTGAGGGACGATACTGGGAAATATCATTTCTTCTGCTTTTCAGGTGTTTTATGCTGATGCATGTGAATTAGGCTCGTTTTTATTTCTGGCATTTGTCATGCAGGAGAGAGAAAGAGCAACAGACCTTTGTCATGCAACATTTGCAAATAGAGGAGAGAATCAGAGCAACCAAAAAAAAATGAAACAGAAAAAAAAGAGAGGAAGGGAGACAGTGACAGAGAGACCCTGCGAACGAGATGACAGAGGAGAGAGGGAGAGGTTGAGCGAGCAGAGGGATGAGCTGTGCCTTTAATGCCCATCTGGCCCGGAGATGTAATAAAATTGACATATTGATTCCTTTGAATTTACGAATGCCTGTTTCATAAACTCCATTTCCAAAGCCGAGGCCTCTTTAGAGCCCTGTCATTTTTCCCCCAAATGGATCAATTATGTGCCCACGTAATCCTGTTACCTGAGAAACCAACGCATACTTCTCCCATTTGCGGTGCTTCACCGGGGCGCTCTCACTCGCATTATGTGCACATAAACAAACTCAAGGTTTTTTTTTGGTTTGTTTGTTGGTGTGTGAGTGTGTGTGTCTTCTCATCCCCCCCACTCCCCTTCTCCTCCTAATATTAGCGATTGTGTTCTCCCCCCCTGGTGTCGTCGTACGAGTCTCTCCCCGAGGGTTTTATCGAGGCTTTTCCTCTGTATCGCTCCGGCTTGTTTTTGAAGTCGTTGAAATCCCTTTTACTCCTGATGAACTGTGATTCCAGCAGCTCCACATCAACACCAGCATCACATCACATCCTGGTTAGAAGCCGAACACACACATGAACTCCAGCTCCAGCAGGAGAAATGCTGAATGTCGTTGAATCCAGTTTTTTTTTCAGAACTTAAATCACAAAGACAAGCCACAGAATGATTTCTTTGATGAATAAACCCTCTTACACTAACCACACATGAAGTGATAAACAATGCAGTATTACACACAGGAGGCTTCTCCCAGCTGCTACAAGATAAACACAGCTCTGTGACTTTGGGTAGATGGTGAGAAAGAGCAAATCAACCAGGCCTTGGGGGTTCATTCACCAATGTGCTCACCTATAATAAAATACATATAATTCTGGTCCTCGGAGGCTGAGTTGGATAAAAATGGACAAGAAATAATATACATGTTAACCAAAACCTGTTAGATAAATAGAAATGTGTCCACTTCTTTCCTTTTCCTGCACTGTGCTTTTAACAATAATATTTCAAGGTTTTCAAAATAACAAAGCATAAGCCAGGCTGCTGTGGCCAAAAACACTGATCGCTATTATAAACTTTTTATGTTACAATTATGTTTATTTACTGGAAATATTCTTACTCTTTGAGCTCTATACTCCCACAGTGTGGAAGGCAGTTTAGGATTTTGTAAATCACATCTACAAATTAATTTTGGCCTCATTTTTAACAACAAACCCACCAAAGCATGACAACAGATTCCGGGGGGGGGGAAATGAACTTGTTTGAAGAAAGTTTCATAAATGAGTGTTTGCACCATTGCAATCAAGGAAATGTAAAAAAAACTATTAGAAAAATTGGCAGAGATATTCCATTTTTTGGGGGCCAATTGCATTGTTTGGTTCGCACAGTATCTGGTGGATTCTCCTCGTAACAACAGCCTCGGAGAAAAAAACAGCCTCTGAACTGGAGTTTGTCCCAGTGTCACTGGTGCAGGAACGTGTCGACAACTTAAAGAGCTTCTGACCCGTGCTGCCAGTACAGGGACGGCTCACATCCACAACCCGGGGTTGAAAACACAGGAGTCAGTACGGCTAGTGCCTGGAGCGGTAATAGCATAATAGGCAGCTACAAGTGGTCACGGGTCAAACCGGTGCGAGTGTAAATGTTGGAGTAATACGGCGGGGGGACTGTCAGGTGGAACGGAAATGTATGAAGAGCGACAGCAATGGTGGCGCACAGGAGCTGCGGCCGGGTACACTGGATATATCTGTTTTACTATCTCACATTGTTGTAAAACGTAGAGAGAGAGACGGAGAAGGAGGGAGAAGGGAGGGAGGGAGGGATTGGTCGGAGGAGAAGAAATCGCTCCTCGATCTTATTTTCCACACTCCGGCGAGCTACAAGCGGCTCAGTTACACTACACTTGCACTGAACAATCAGTCTGGCAAAGGTTCACAAAACGACGAAATACCTTGTCACTTACTGCCTGACCTGTTCAGCGGAGTGACTCGGGATTTGGGGGGGGGAGGAAGAGGAGGAAGAGGGAGAAGGAGGTGGAGGAGGAGGAGGAGGGAAAAAAAAGGAATCGTAAAATAAAATAATCATAAGGCAGCTCTGCAGTGGGTGACATGCATGAGGGATCGGACAAATTCTTTCATGTTTTCCCTTCTTGTTTGTCGCCACTGGTGAAGTGACACATTTATGAGATATGTACTCAGGTTTGTCCTTTATATCCCCCCCCTTCATATATAAATCATACAAATAGGTAAGTCTAATACATTTATTTCTTTAGGGAAGAGTCAGTTCTTTTTTTGGGGGGATGACAGGACCCCAGTGAAAGCAACAAGCAGCTTGGATGTCGGAGGCCGAGGGAGAGGAAGGGTGCAAAGTACATAATTTGTCACATGGCAGCTGGAGAAAGTTAGGGGGAGCTTCGAGGCTGAGTGAGAGAGGGCGATTGTTAAAAAGTGAAGAGGAGGAGATATCGGGGGGGGGGAGCGTTGGGCTTAACGGGCTGACAGGCGGCCGGGGTTCTGCTCACTGGACTTAATCTAAGAGAAAAAAGGGCCCAGTTATGATGAAAGGTCGGCAGAGGATGTCTCAGCAAATTGGCTCCCCCCCTCACCCCCTCACCCCCCCACCCCCTTGTGCTAGCTGATGCTTCCACTCCACCCGCTGTGGGAGCCTAATGACCTACGGCCTGCTGGCTCAAACCTTCCTCCCACCTGTCCACCGGTTCAACAGCACCCAATTTTTATGTGAAAAACTTTGGCCGCCACTGTCGCTGTCCTCTCTCGGCTCCGGAGACGAATCAGGAGCCAGGTCAACTCAACCACTTTTCAACCAGCCAGCAAATCGTGACTGTTTCTGCAAACTTTGACTCATTGCAAGAAAAGACGCACAAACAAACAAGAGGAATTCCGAGAGAGTCGCGACCCAGTTCACAACACGATGGAGCGGTTGGACTCGGTCGTGTTCCAGGCCTGACATTTCTCCAAGGCCAACTATAATGATGGACAATGACAGTTAATTACTAGGGGGAGCGTAAGCTAGAGATCCAGATCAGCAGTATCTCGGAAGTTTCTGGAAACTCTGAGCGGCCGGGTTCCGCTCCGATCGCCGCCCAGTCGGAAAAAAAAACACACACCACCGCAAGTTTGATGTTGTGTTTTCCCTAACTTGAACTGAACACTTTGACAACCGTTGCTTGTGCGCTCAACTGGCTGCTTGACCCTGAAAAGCTGCTGCTACATAAACTGCAAAGGATTTTCAGATGAAGAATTAACTCTGTTGTTATCATTATTGGTTTTTCTCCTCACAGATGTGTAGCGGCAGAGTCGTATGTTTTTACACCGGGATTAACCTCCTCTCCTCTTTCGTCATCTTTCCCCGGTTGTTTTAATTTCTACGAGGGGGGAAAGCAGTGTGTGTTGTGTTTGTGTGTGTGTGTGTGTGTGTGTGTGTAAAGCCCTTACTTGTCATTATTTAGTCTAGTTGGGTGTTTACTCTCGCTGTTGGGAGGGCACAGACGAACGCCTAACGAAGACGGAATACCAAATAGCTTCAATATTTTGCAAACAGCTTCACCTGCATGCTGGGAATGCAGGGATACGGTGGAGAGTGGGGGGGGGAGGAAGAGAGAGAGGTGGGAGTCGGTGGTGCAATCTCTTGTGGTGCACAGACTCCCCCTTTATAAATTACCTCATCAGTGAGTGAAATTAACACCGATTCTTGCAGGCAATTTCTCAATTTCCAATGCTAATTAGCTTTTTGTCTTTACTTTTAAATGCTGTAGCACCTGTTTAGGGGGAAGACATCTTAGGCAGTGCAGGCGCATTTAATCACAATTTTAATTAACCATCCCCGTAGATGTGAAAGAGAAGCAATTATAATGCAGATGAATGATGATTTTTTTTTCCCCACATTAAATTGTTTTGTTTCTTCGTTATGTTGATTGCATAAATACTCGCGCTGCTCAATTTTTATCTACTGTAATTTTGTAATTGTTTTGCAAAGAAAAAGAAGACAGAAGCAGAAAAAAGGGTTTTTTTCGGATCTACAGAGTTTTGTCTGTTGACAAATTTGTTTCATTCAGTTAACCCGTTAATCGCCGTAGCAACGAGGAGAGGATTTGGCAGGAAGTGTGTCTCCTTCGCTTCCTTCTCGCCGAAACAACTGTCATCTGCCACTTCACCTGTCAATCATCCAGGGGTTTACGGGCCTGTTGTTTAAGCAGGGGGGGGCTGAGGGGCGGGGTTAAATGTCTTATCTCTGTTGACCTTAACAAACTATTTAACCAAATGAATGTCATCCCCCTTTCTTCCCTCTGCCTCCCCTTTAACTACTGAGCATACAGTCGCACAGATGGGTGCTACTGGAACCGACTCATAATCTTTATGTGCTCGTGAAAATATCATTGGGTTCGATGACGGCGCTTTCGACGGCGTTTATTACCCCTTGTTCCCCCGAAACTTTGCTTTTATGTTGATGTCAGAGCGACTGTCGCCGTAAAAAACACAAACACACCGCTGTGGCAGATTTCCCTCAAAAGCCGCCGTCTTCGGCTTTTAATGGGACGCGTTGTTTTTTCGTAAAGAGCTGCGTTAGCCTGTTAAAGTGGAGAGTAAGTCTGTTTAAATAAGGCCCCAATAATCCATCTCGACATCTCAAATGTCCCGAGTGCAATGTTTAAAACGATATTCAGGCGGAAGTCGGTTTTTTATGCAGTCGCTCTGAGCCGATACCGTGAATACACCAGAAAAAAACACAACGTTACTAAATCCAGTTTCCACAGGCGGTTTTTGATTTTATTTCCAAAATGTTCAATCAGAATCAATCAGGACTGGGGGGGCTGTGGATTCATATTAACCCCTTCAGAAGCAGTTTGAGAGTCACTGCGGTTTGCAGCGGGCTTCTTCCACAAAAGACCTGCACATAGCACTCTGCTGTAGGGCAGGGAAAACTCCCAGAATCCTCCTGTGCTCTGTCCTCCGCCCTCAGCCACCCCCAGCAACACTCATTCTCTAATCCCACTGAGCACTGCTTTCAGTTTGCCCAAAGACCATGCAGGGGAACTCCAATGGACCAGACACACACACACACAGACACACAAACTCTCTCTCACACACACACACACACACACTCACTCACACACAGTCGGTTACTCTCTCTGTGCTGCACACACACACACACACACACACACACACACACACACACACACTTGTTTCCTATCTCTCCCAGTCACAGTGACAGACACTTAGGCCTCAATTATACTCCCTTGCGGACGCGCACATGGACAGCTGCGGACAACACAGATGCGTAGTTGTCCTTATTATAGCAACTTCTTTCTCCTCTGTGTGGAGGTGCGCGTGCACAGTCGGTGGCCGTGCAGCGCGGTGGCTGAGGCGACTGTGGAAGGTACACAGATGTCACACAAAGCCCGGCATACACACCCTCTGATGAGGAGATTTACATCTCGTGGAGCCTCACTTACTGGCGGATGAGGAAAGTAGAGCCGTGGTTGGTCCGTTTATCGTTAACATAACTATCGGGGCAGAGGTTTTACTGGAGATCTTTGAAGTTTAGCATCTGGTGATTTTGATCCAGATTTGAAACGATAGGCTACACGTGGTATCATTTGAAGTTTAAATGCAGAACATAACAAAAGTACATAATATCTGTCAAATCTAGAGATCCAGAAATGATGTGACACAGTAGCTGATATTTAAGATAACTCCTCATGTCATGGATATTTGATGAGATATTTGTGTCTGTGTTTCTTCTTTTCGATTTCATCCAAATATTTAATGAATTCCCAAGAAGTTTATGTTTGTGCAAAGATTTAAAGTTCATTGAGTCGGATTTGAGAAATATAAAATTGACACCTTTCCCAGCAACACAACTAAAGGGTTGATATTATATTTTAAAGATACTTATCAACCTGCATTTTTTGTGGGTTTTCTCAAAAGGCCCAAAGTGCAGCTTTGCCAGTTTTCTTATGGATTCATCTTAAACCAAACTGAGGTGCATCTAAGAGGAAGAAGCTCCTCTTTGTATATTAGTAGCGATTGGCTAGAGGTAAACAGAGCATTAAATCCTGCAAAACTGTGGCAAGGCCAATATGGGCGCGGGACAATGGCTTGGCCCGGCATCTCCGAGCCTTTGTTCTCGGCTTAACAAAACTCTGCCGTCACACCGTTTTACCTCAATGCTGCCCTGTCGAAACGGCCATCAGCCCATCAGAGCACATGCATAGCTGAGGACGGGGAGGGAGGTGGGAGAGAAGGAACTGAACAGGGGGAAACGGGAGCAAATATGAGGGCGGGGAGAGATGGGAGGGGAAAGATTAAGACAGAAGGAGAGAGGAGGAAGAGGGTGGCAAAGAAAGTGCCAAGCAGAAAGAGGGGAGGCAGACATTGTGGGCAGGAAGAGGAAATAATAAAAGATAGAAAAAGGTGTGACAGGGAAAAAGAGGAGATATGGAAATGAAGAAAAAGCGACTTAAGTGTCAAAATCCTCCAAGGCTGTTAAAGGGTCAAAAACAGATCATAAAAAAGCTTATGGATAGTCATAGGGGGGGAAAGAAATGAAGAAAAACATAATAATACTCTCCCACACAACCTTAATAGGAATATATGGCAGCTATGAGGTTGGGTAACTGTTTTTTGAGATCTGTGACGTGGCGGCGACAGAACTGGAGCAGCGAGATTCACTAAAAGTTTCATTACAAAGTCCTTATCTGCTTTTCCCTCTGTGGGCCACAGCGGAGCTCAGGAGGAAAAGAGAGAAAAGAGAACGAGACGCCACATCTGGGCCTGGCGAACATGTGTGTGACTGTTTGCCTGTGTCAGCCATTTCCCAATCGATGGCACATAAACGCACACTTGTAGCCCCACCCCCTCCAGCGTGCAAATGTTGCAAACTTCAAAGTAAAAGCAGTTTCAGTCCTTTCACCTACTTTTTCATATTTCAGGGGATTTTCAGATAAAAGACAATTTACTGGCAATGATCTCAAGAATTCCGGGTATCTTGTTTTAAAAATCTGTTCATGTCAGTCTCTGTGATTGTGACTTATTAGCACATAATCCAGAAACTTGACTTTACAATCACCATGTTGGATGTAGTTCAGGCTCCTAACACCACGATCTGCCTGTTTCTCTCTCTGCCTTCTCCCTCCCTCCCTCCCTCCGTCTCTCCTCCGCTGTCAGGTTCTGGCCTGCCAATTTCCACTTGAAGCTTGACTGGGCCTGATTTGATGCAAACTACCTCGGGGTGAGGTGGGGAGTCGGAAGGGGAGCGAGAGGACAGCGGGGGGGTAGCACATGGGGAGGGGGGGGAGACTGAAACTGATGAACAGTTACGTCAAGTTGATTTTGCACCGTGGGGAAAAGGTAACCTCTCCTTCGGGGAGGAGACTGCAAAGGGAGGAGGAGATAAAGGTAACAATAAAAAGGGCAAAAAAAGAAAAGAGGGAGAAAGTTAGCGGATTGGAGGGTGGTGCAGGAGGAAGGCGGGTCTGGTGGGGTTGGGGGGGGGTGGCTGGCACACCAGGGTGCACCCCACTATCTGCCGCTTCACCTCACCTCCCTCTGCTTACCGCCCCCGCGCAAAAAAAACCACTAACTGTCAGTGCGAGTGCTAATTGCAGATGTGCCAGTCTGCCATCATAATAAAAATCAGAGGCAGGGCGGACATTAAGCATGGGCTGGCTCATTTGTGAGACTGCTGAAAAGGTAGCATAAATGAATATTTCATTACCTTAATTACTAAGGAATACTCCTTTCCGCCAGTCGTGGAACGAGTGTTGCTGTAACTAATTATGAAAAGTAATAACATTAGGGATACTGTGATTGCCAGTTTATAAGGCGGCGTCTGCTTCGCTGCTGAGGTATAAACCATGTTGGGAAACATGCGGCGCAGTGCGGAAGGAAGGAAGGAAGGATGGATGGAAGGAAGGAAGCTAAGGGCTCCTGTCTCGATCAAAAGTGGGGTTTGCAGGGATGAATGGAGCTCTGATTATTACCCCCGGGATCCTTGTGCATGTTTGAAATTGCCCAGCTGAGGCTCTAACAGGTATGAAGAGGCTAAAAGGTTGTGAAACTCACTGGGTGTGTAAGTGACAGCTCCTTGGCAACGAGGGGGAAGCTCTTTAACACAGCGTTTCTGATGAACACAAACAGACTATGAAACGGCACACAGGCGATACGGCTACCTGGACCGCAAAGTGCAATTTGATGAATCCTTTTACCACGCAGCCCTCAAGTACCTGCACATCCAAAAAAAGGGCCAGACTCCGATAGAGAGCCGGGAGCAGCACATTTGCATCGCTTCATCATCCCTCAAAGTCTTTGATGTCAGACACATGGCTCGATACCTTTGTACGTTATTCACCTCTGCGGCCCGTGGGCACATCCCATGCCCGGCTGTAATGTATGACCACTGATAAGGTCGTAGGGGGGGGTTGTGAGAAAAAAAGGCAGAGTACAAGGTCTGCTTTGATGGCCATGCTAATTCCAATACCCCTAAGTAGTAAGAATAACAAAGTGGTGGGGAATTTATCTCAGGAATGCCGGAGCAAGACGGCCGGGCGATAAGGAAGTAGCTTCCCTTGGGTGGGGGAGAAGTAATTAGAGTGGGCTGACTGGTTACATGACTGACTGGCTGGTGGGATGGATGGAGCTGGAGGTACTGGAAATGGACTGGAGGGCAACACAAGAAGGCAAAGTTCGAGGCAGAGAAGTCAGGGAACAGGAATAGATAGTCTTATTTTCCGAATTCTCTAAAATATGTCAGTGTCAACATCTGGCCAAATGTGCAACTCCCACTTCATGTTTACATATGAGGCATCGAACTAATGGCTCGATGGAGCGAGAGAGAGAAAAGTTTAACAGCACTGAAATGGAATGGAAAAAATACTTTATAACCACTCCCTGGAGTAAGTTTGTGAGGCCACAACAAAAAATCACTAAGAATACACTAAACAGTTGAACCCTCAGTGATGTAAAAAAGACAACTTCAGCCCCACAAGTCGTAAAGCCTCGACCCAACCAGAGTGCCTGGGGATGAGTCACAGGGCGAAGTCGGAGCTTGATATCTGACCCAATCTCGGGCAGGAAATACTCGTCCCCCTCCGCAGCCAGGCCTCCGCTGCAGCACTCCAGCTTGAAGGGCAGCCATGACCAGATTCAGCCATAACTCAGCTCTCATCAGTCATCTTCAGGCAGGGAAACAAGGCGTCGATGGCGAATTACAGCAGTGACCACACAAGCCTCACTTTTATCACCTCATCACGACTTTTGAAAAAGTAGATAATGATGATAATCACAGAGCATCCATCCAGGGCCTTCTCCAAACCTGAAACCAAATCCTGGATTGCTCCAGTATGTTCCCCAAAACCAGAACTACCACCACATCCAAGAAAAGCCCGCCCCTGTCGGAGCAGCAGCCTCCAGAGCTCCGTGTTTACAGACTCGGCCCAGAGAAAAACCCAGAGACCCAAACTGCAGCCTGAAAACCACAGAGCGCTCCTTCTCTCTTGCTGCAGCCTCGGCCCCCCCGTCCGCCCTGCGTGTCAGAATGGCCGAGGACAGGCCTGTCGGTGTGATTATCCCCCCCGCTACCTGAGGAGGTGTTTGTTTGACATTCGCGTTTGACAGGGACGGGACGTGAGGCGTTCAGGGGAGGGGGATCCCTCTCCAGTCAGAATCTATTAACACATGAATTCACCTGTCAGAGTTTCTAACGGGGCTGACTCTGCTACACATGTCCACTGACTGCACCACGGATCACATTTAAGGGGAAGATGGGTCCCCCCCCGCACCCCCTCTCCTCCTCCACCCTCCATGCTGGAGCTGTCCTTGACTCACTCTTGCCAAGGGTTAAATGTATGTTTGAATAACGAAGGGGGCCAGGGTGTAATTCCTGACCGTTTCCTCTCTTCCCTGCAACCTCCGGTTAGGAAGGTGCTTGATCAACGCCGAAGATGAAAGCGTAAGGAAGTGAGCGAAATTTGTGCAACCGCAAAATGACCTAATTTTGTCCTAATCTCGCTCGGCAATCGGCTGCAATTAAAGTGAGATAATACATCTGAATTTACCTCAGCACGAGACCGGGGGAAGCACAAGCCAAAGCAGACGTGTCCTCGTTAACCGAAAAAAAGGTAACGAGTGGGGAGGGTTGCACTTAGGTGGCGGAGGAGCGGGACACCTTCTGAATAATGAAGCGCGGCAAGAAAGCCAGCCCTGATCAAATAGCATATTCTATTAACCCGCGTTAAAGGTAGAGCGTTGTTCTGCAAAACGTGTTAAGTCGTGTGTGGAGAAGGGTTCCAGATCTCCAGATGTCACCGTGCCTTAATCTGGTGATCTGTTATTGATCGTTCCACGTGGCTGTGACCTTGCCAGAAGAGCTCTTCCACCCGACAATCAAACATACATCAAAGAGTGTGTGTGTGTGGGTGTGTGTGTGTGTGTGTGTGTGTGTTTCCCTAAATGCACATGTGGAAGAGAGAGTCGCTTGCAGATCAGCGTTGCCGACATCAGAGCAGAGAATCTGGAGGCTGCTTTCAACACTTGTTTGCACAGAGGTGTCATCTCCGGAGCAGCTACCGCAGAACCAGGGGGAAAAAAATCATTTTAATGGGCAATTGAATGATTACTTCTTTTTTTCGCCTTTTTCCTCAGAAACATCATGTAGCTGCAGCCGGCTCCACGGCTGACAGCGGTGATAAGTCTCACACATGCACACACAGACACACACACACGTACACACACGACGAGCAGTGTTCACACACAAGCTCGAAACCAGCTGTGACGCGTTTGTTCCTATGATTTAATCTATATTTGGTCCCTTTGCCGCACTAAAACACAACAGTATGTTAAAAGCACTTTGAGAATAGATTTGATTTGACAGGTCACTCTTTGTTGTGATCGATACTTGGCTCCTGGATTTGCTGAAGTGCTCAGGGCCCGGACGAATAACACGCGATGCAGGAGGGAAGGTGAAATGAATGTCTATTAACACAAACTAGAACCAGACAATATTTGATTTATAATTTGGTTTGATGGTTGATACAAAATATGTGTAATCTGGCTCAGTTTGTCTTGTGCATCCAGACAAAGACGGATTTAAAACATTGTTAGGAAAAGGTGTTATTGAAGTTGTTTTTCTGGCCCCACACCATTTTAATTATGAAATCTGAACGTTAGTTTACACCTGCTCAGCAACCTGTCGTCTGTCTCGCAAATAGGAAAAGTCGACGCTTGGGAAAATGTCAGAAAAAAACTAAATCACAGGCGCGACGCGGTGAAACAACTGAATAAGTGCAAACAGCAGGACGAGACGGAACGGATGGTCCAAATAAAGACTTTGCATTTTCACACGAGGAAGAATCAAATGAGGCATAATATTTCAAAATGCATTTTCCCCCCTCTACGCAATGCATAAAACATGCTTGTACGTGCGAGGCTTAGGGTAAAGAGTGTACACACGTAAAATGAAAAGTCCAAATGCATGCAATTATTTGCCGGACCACTGAAGTTTTCAATTTCTTGTGTTTGCTCTCTGTTCCGGAGTGAGAAGGAGAAAACAGAGAAAACAAAGAGATGAGAGGAAGAACGTGCAGCAGGGGGAAAAAAAGAGAATGAGAGAAAACAAGCGAAAAGGCATGAAACAAAGTCAGGGAAGCAGGAGAAAGACATCTGACTGCAACTTTACGGAGAGAAGCGGTACACCAACAGAACAAGGGGGGGGGGAGTGATACGACCTGTCAAATCCCGAGAGAGAGAGAGAGTGAGTGGATGGAGGGAGGTGTGTCAGAGCTCGACAGGCAGAACGCCCGCCGCCAAAAAAAACACCTTTAAGTCTGTCGCCTCTGCTCCATCACTCTCCATCTCTGCTTCCTTCACGCCGACCGGACTCGACCGTGTCCGAGCGACCTCGACTTCCTGACAACACTCGGCTCGTCCCTGACCGTCACCCGGTGCAGCCGAATTAGCACCGATTCAAACCACGACTTAAAATAGAACTCGAAGCAGATACGGCAGTGCAACTCTATCAAAAACTTGCTCTATTTTCAAGGCAATTCCTTCTGGGGAAGAAGCAGAAGTTCAGCAACAGTTCAGCCGCCAGTGCACTTAAAAAAAACGGGACTTGTTTACATGTAAAACACTCCTTTCCTTTCTTTCTTTTAATGGTGCATAAACAAAATGCCAAATGAAGGCCAACAGCACGCAGGGAATGCCACGTTGCCGCCTGTGTCACCACATTGTTTTGGCCGATGCATCATCATAGCCGTTTAAACATAAAGGGAAGTCACAGGGGCAGAGTTGGCTCACGATTGGCTGATTCATGCCTTGGTATTAGTCAGGCAACGGATCCCAGCCACCGCTCTCGCTTCCATCGTTCTTGGCAGTTAGTTGTACTGTGTGTGTGTGTGTATTTTTTTTTAAATGTGTGCGAGTGTGCATCACCCCTAAAATACACTGTAACTGCTGCAGCTCTGACTTTCCAAGCCATCACACACGAACACACACACAACAACCACAACAACAAAAAAACACGCACAAGGAATTCAGCTTCAAGGAAGAGATGGAGGGACGGACACACAACACACTGAGGGACCCGCAAAAGAGTTGTCGTACAAAGAGTTAACCCCCCCCCCACCCCCCTAAACAACACCACCACCTCCATCCCTATTCCTCCAAAGCACGGGGTTAATATCATGGCTGCCTGGTAAGGCATTATCCAGAACCTCCCTGAACAAAAGGGCCCTTTTGCAAACAGACTCCTACTTTCCCCCCAGTGTCCAAAGGTGTTTGCTGAAGTAAATCTGCCTAAATCCTGCGCAGCTTGGCCGGGGGGGGGAGGGGGGGGGGAAGGTGTACCGATAATCCGTCTTCTTAACCAAAAAAGAAAAAGGGAAAAAAGTTCTGGGTGGGGGAAAAAGAAAAGAGAAAGGGAAGAAAGGGGAAAACTGGAATCCATATCACATGATGCCATTTAAAGAGCCGTGGTACCCCTCCCTCCCATCTCTCCATCTTTGCTTAAGATTAGCATATACCCAGCCTGCATGGGAATTGGATGATAAAGATATATCGCTAATCATTGTTGCATTGTGCTTGTTTGCAGGTTGGTTTGTGAAGTTATTTCTATTTCCTCACATGTTTTGTTTTTAAATGCCGGCTGTAGAGCAGAACTTTTTGACTTTAAAATGCATTTAGAAGTTTCAGAAGCACCTTGTTGCCGAAAAGCAGGAGAGAAGTAATGCAGAGTGCATCATGAAGACACCTGCTCGTGACTCTTCTCGCCTCCTTTGAGCACAATCCAATCGGTCGCAGCCAGGATTCTTTTTATTTTTTTTCATCCTTCTTCTTCTTCTTAAGTGTGACTGGCCACGAATAGTGTGAGCATGCCATCTCGTAACACTATCTGTCTGTCAGGAGGGGCCCGGGTCCCTGCTAGAGTAGGGAGGCTATAAAAGGCTTGTAACCAGGGGACGACCAACAAACAACCACAAACACCCTAGTTATTTCTCTCCACCATCCACCCACCCCTTTCTGTCTCTCTCCCTATTTTTTTCTCTCCTCTTCCTCTTCTTCTTTTTTTTCTCCTCCTCTCCTCTCTTGCTCTCATCCTTCCCTTCTCCCCCCCTTTTCATCTCAGGCCCTTTTTCTGATGCTGAATGCAAATGTGTAGCCCTGCTGCTGGCGGCGAAAGGGGCTGAATTGTGATTAAGAGGGAGAAGAAGAAGAAGAGGAGCTCCTTTCTTTGTTCTCCCCCCGGGGGATGTTTACCAGGAGAGACACGGCGGATCAGATATGAAAGGCATTCAGGTCAGCATTGATGTGAGCGAAAGTGAAATCGTACCTAAGGCATTCCAAAGACCCGCGGTGTCAGAGGTCCGGGCTCGCGGTGCCTCTGCAAGTGTGTGTTCTCTGGCCGCCAGGCGAAAAATATCTTCACACAAGCCGGGCGGTCGAAGAAGGAAGAGTAAAAGGAAAGGGAATAATAATAAAAAAATAATAAAGAAAAGAGAGAAAATGTGTCAAAAATGTTTCTTGGCTATTTTTTGGGGAAGAGGAGGAGGAGGGGATGGATGAAAGTTTTCTGTCCAGTGTCCAGGATGGAGTTGAGATGATCATTAGTTTTCTATTTTTTTTTGGTGTGTGTGCATGTGTGTGTGTGTGTGGGGGGGTTAGTGTACAGCCATAAGCCATGCTATTTGCTTTTATCTGCCTTATCAAAGCGTGAAAAAAAACTGTGCTTCTCTCTTGCTGTTGTGTGTGTGTGTGTGTGTGTGTGTGTGAGGAAATGCTGTTGCTCAGCTACATTCCTGATTTAATTCCTTGTGGAAAGCACATATTAGAGGATTCGGTGAATAACATATCAGCTTGAAAGCCGAAGATATCACACTGCGATATCTGTATCTCTGTCTCTCTGTGACTGACACACACACACACACACACACACACACACACACACACACACACACACACACACACGGGCAAAATGATATAAAACCCCCCAAATTTTTGGAATTACGATAACCGCAAATATCCCTGGCCTTTCGACAAAACTGATCCCACGAAGAAGAAAATAAATTCCCAGCGCTCGTTCCTTCCTTTAGCTCCTATATACCGACGCTACGCTCCAGATCACAATGGTCTCGTAAGGGAAGTCCATTCATTTTTATGTGCTTGGCTATATACACTTGACTCACACACTTTGAGCAGATGGATATATTTAGCTCGTGACGACTGCAGCCGAGGGAGAGGGAGTAGAAAGAGGAGAGAGAATCAAGTGATGCAAAAAGCTACCGTGTGCTCCGGAAAAAAAAATATAATAAGGCCTCACGCAGCATGCCAAAGTGCAATGTGTAGTTGTGACAGGACAAATATGCCTCCTTATTAGCCGGCATTGAGGGAAACCTGCTAGCCGTTTTACAAGGGGTAATTGGAATGTGTCTATTTTGATTCAACCACAAGGCCGACGTTATAAAAATACTACAGCGAGAATCATCCCCGGCTATCTGCGGGGTCTGTGCACCGCGACACTACACCAAGCACAACATGGCCCCCCCCCACCCCATCCCCCCTACACACACATACACACACACCCCTGCTGCAGACAGATTCCTGCTGGCACCTGTAATATCTCGCAGTAATTATTTCACCTCGCTTAAACAACAATAATCCCTCAACGTGAATGCGTCTGCAAAAAAAAACACACACACAACACTTTTTCCTCTGCTTCTTCCTACAGAATAGAAAGGAAAAATCCATCAGGAGCTTAAGGTGGCCGCTGCTCCACACAATTGCCAACCCGTATGGGAATGACAGCAGTGAATGGCGCCGTGGACAACCCCCTGCCACTATTGACGGTATAAACATGTAAATGAAACACATTACCAGTGACAATCAATTGTCCGCGAGCGCCCTGCGAAACCTGCCCTCTTTCCTCCCACCCTCTTTACATCCTCCTCCCTCCCAACCCCTTTGCTCAGTGACAACGGCAAAAATAACACAAAAAACTGCCCCTACCTTCAGGAAGGGAAGGCTGGGTAAGGGGTGGGAAGGAGGGAGGCTGGTGGATGGGACATGGGAGGAGAGAGGAGGGGAAGGGGGGTGAGAGAAGAAGACAAAAAAAAAGAGGAAGAAAGGGAGCACCTTGTCTTACCCCTCCCCCTCCCCTTCCCTCCTCTTGCTTATTCTCTACTGTGGGAGCAGCGAACACAACTTTAAGAAGGCAGAGGAATAATAGAGATGGACAAATTGTTTAGACTGGCAGAAATCTGGCATTGTCTGGGTCTGAAAGCAAGGCTACCCACCCACCCCCTACCCACATATACACACACGCACTTTCCCCTATTTTTCTCCACCTTAAGCGTGAATCTGTGATAGCCTTAATATCCACATTCAGACTATTATATCAAACTCCTGCAGCAGAGACGCGGAGCTGGCCGACTGGCCTCCTCTCAGTGCTGCTTCTTCTTCTTCTGCTGCCTTCCATTATGTAACCGGTGCCTTTCCGAGGGTATGTCCTGACATCGAAATGTCATCTGGCATGCGGCGAAAATTCAGGAAACTGCTCAAAAGCCGGGTGACACAGAATCAAAAGGTTTTGGGTGGTGGGGGGAAGAGAAGAATGCAACATCTGCATTTCCTCTGTCGCCCTCTCTCACCGCTGCCACAGTTTGGTGCAAAGAGTCCGCGTATCATCCAAATCAAAAGCAACACAACTACAAAGCCGAGTCGGGCTTTTTCTCCCCTTTCGCTGGAAACGGCTTGTTTTTGATGCCAGTGCCGGTTCAGTAATAGGAAAATAAGGACAGGTGTGCGAGTGCGTGTCTGTTGGGCGCGCACAGCTGGATGTGACAAGCAACACCTGGCAAGGGCCAAACTCTCAAACACTTCACGCTGCTGAGATCAAGTTTCACACCAGGAGAGGAGAAGGGGCTCGTTCTCTTTTTTTCATTTCTTTCTCGTTCAGCGGTTTAACAATGTGGGGGGGGGAACAGGGACGACAAATGAAAAGTAATTTCTCAGGTTTGTGTTGCTGTTGTTGCAGCTTCACAGCAACGTGCAGGTTTGAATGATGATAAGTCATGTACTGTGGTTAAATACCACATGACAGACTGGGCAGTGAGTGAGTAAAGCTACAGTAGCACCTCCAGCCCTCAAGGCCAACAGTCATCTGGATGAGAATGTCATTGGTTAGACAACTTAGTGAGCAAATGCCTCATTAATACTAATTGGCACAAATGCTGAAATGCCCCCCTTCCATTTTAAACAGCAGAAAAAAATTATCCTGACAATCCCAGTTATTCTCTCTGTGGAGGACGCGGTCGATAAAATAAAATTCATATCTGATCAGAATTTAAAAACATGGCCCGGGCTCGATCGTGTGATTAAAACAAAAAAATAAAACCAGATGTAAAATATTTAGCATTTAAAAAAAAATAATGACAGGTGGCAAGGAGATTATAATTTACATCCAAACATGCCCGCGTACACAGCACCACCTCTCACCGCCACTCAGTGAAATTAGCTTTAATTGTACATATTTCAAATTTGTGTATATTCATCTGATTTGTTAGTTAAGGGAAGAAAGAGGGAATCTGGATGCATCCGCCATCCATCTGGGAAAAAATGGAGCAAAAGCCCTGTGTGTGTGTGTCTGTGTATGTGTGTGTGTGTGTGTGTGTGTGTGTGCACTGCATTTATTCTTTTTTTCGGTGCATTTGAGGCGTTTTGCTAGTTTACTGCTGGAGGAGTCAGAGTCTGTCCTGCCGGCTGTCACACGCTTCGCCCTGCCCTACCATCCCTCCACAGAGCCAGGCAGGAAGAGGACAGAGAGACAGGCAGGGAGACAGCGAGAGGGAGAGGGGGGAGAGGGAGAGAGGGAGAGAGAGAGGTAGAGGAGAGTGGCCAAGCCTCAATAAGCCCCTGCATTCCCAGGGGGGAGGATTGGGGGTGAGGAGGGGTGGGAGTGAGGGGGTGGGATGAGGTGGGGTGGAGGGGATCATCAGACAGAGCTAGTTGTTATGAGACACAGAAAAAAAATAATTCCAGATTCATATTTCACATTTTTCAATATTAAATCTATTTACTTGAAATGCTCGTTCTCCAGTATTACATATTTTTTACGTGAGATATAAATATTCTTGAGACGTTCTGCCAAAGCTGGCCATCCCTTGTCAGGTTTAAAGGTGTGAAAATATATATTTGCTTTGCTAATATTATTTTATCAAATGCTACATTTGGTACAAAAGCCAAGCCTGGATTTCTCACTCCCCCCTTTTTACAAAACAGGTGGCCAGGACTGAACCGGCTGTTCCATTTCAAATATGCCCTATTATTCTATTTTCCTTTTTTAAGTATGAATTCTGCAAATGTACACGCACGCATATGTATAATTATTGGAAAAAAAATCTCCTGCTCCACTGTTGTGCTGTTGTGCTATTTAGTGTGGAACAAAATGCTTGTCTGGTATTGATTGTACGAAATCAATAAATGAAATCTGATCTAGATAAATAACCTGTGGGGGCAGAGATTAAAAAAACTGTTGTGGAGAAAAGCAAATAAAAGGCTCGTGTGAGCAGCTGAATCACAGCCTCGCTGCTTCACACACGCTGCCTCGGATCCGCCAGTGTGTTTGGAGCCTATATGGAATAATCAGGAATAACGGGGCCAGGAAATGTCACTGCAGATTTGCCTCTTGTGGGAAAGTGTGCAGTCAAATGGAGACAGAAAAGCAACAAATCTCCACCTCCAGCCCTGCACCCCCAGACTTAATTAATGTCCTGCATTTATCGGACATGTCACCCTATTTATTTATATATGATTACTCCATTCCAATAAACTTAGAGAGATAGAGAGAGAAAGCAACCAAAAAAAAACCGCACAAGTTCACGAATTGAACCAAACAAGCCAACTGCCACCTCCTGTGAATTATTTCACCACTCAGCTCGTCCAGGACTAAATTACTTTAAAATGTTGCTTTAGCAGGGGAGATGCCATTATAGCGATAAAGACATCACGGCCCCAAACAGCGCGTTGGTGAAAGCAAATCAAAAGTAAAGTCAGAGGACTTGAGTTTTTCCCAGCGAGCAGCGTGAGACCGCTCCAGCCACCCATGGCTCTGAGTGACCGACACACAGTGGCCCCATGGCGGACTTTGTCCCGGCGAGCAGCAGCCAGCACCGCTACTCTCCAACTTTCCAGCATCCACAAGTTTTCCAAAACCGAACCTCCTCGCAGCCTCCACACAATAATCCCCCCCAGAAATATACAGTCGTAATTTTTCGGGGGAAAGGATTTCCAAAAAGGCGAGAGGGGCTGCAGCGCGGAGGCATTTACGCACAGTTTCTCCGCTGGATAACGGTCCCGTTATCCCTGCGTAAGGAAGGGGGAAGGCTGATACGCGCACCAGCCGCGGAGCCTCGCACGTCCCCGACCCGCAGCAGAGAACCTTCCAGCCAGGCTTGCATCCAAACACATCAACCCCCTCCCACCCCGACTGCTTGCATTGTCTCCCCGGTGATTTTCTTACCGTTTTTCCGTCTCGGGTTGGCTTGTTTTCGCCTCTTACACCTGGGGCCATCCGCCATGATCTCTTGCTTCATTGATAAGTGTGTGTGGGATCAGATGGCAGCTCGCATGGACTCGATTCCTTGGTTTCAGCCTGCTATCTGCCGGGAA
Source organism: Pseudopleuronectes americanus (assembly GCA_038501795.1). Classification (NCBI taxonomy): domain Eukaryota; kingdom Metazoa; phylum Chordata; class Actinopteri; order Pleuronectiformes; family Pleuronectidae; genus Pseudopleuronectes; species Pseudopleuronectes americanus. The sequence goes on along the minus strand of CM076739.1, from coordinate 4,007,341 downwards.
ACACACAGAGCAGCAGCGACAATGTGGGCATTAGCGTGGAGGTCCACTTGCGCCGGACGCGCACAAGAAACTGCGACTGGAACTTGGATGGTGGTGGGGGGGACAGATTGTTAAAAAAGAAAAAAGAGCCGTGAGTGAAAGTATGAGAGGGAGCGCTGAGGGGATCCGTGCCCATCTAATTTTGATTTTCAGCTGATCGGCTGTCAGCTTAGTGGCATTAACAGCAAAGCTAAGAGCAGCAGGAAGAAGGGAATTGTAATTTCTCTGATTAGTAAAACCACTATTCTCTTCGCCAGTGAGGACTGCAGCGACTACATGACACTCGATTTCTTATTTCATTCAGAAAAGTTTCACGAGCCGGGGTTTAACTCCCAGAACTTGAAACAAACTCACAAATAAAATCGTTTAGCTCATTTTGAATAAAAACAATTTGGGTCGGTTCGCGTTTTAGCGCCGAGTCCGAATTTTCGGGGGCAAGAGGTGAAACAGGCTCGTAGATTAAAACGCTGTCAGATTTGAGGCTCCGGATCCAGATCTTACATGTTGGAGACGGAGAGCGAGAGAAAAAGGGAGCCCAGCTTGCATCGGTCTTCACTGTGTGGTCTGATTCAAAGTCACACAAGTTCAATAACCCCCCGAGAAAATAGCTCCTCTCGGTTTAACCAACTGAACCCGAACCCTCCTGTCAAACAGTTAATAAACAGCAGATGGGAAATAATTGTTCAAATGTGCCAAATGACTCCGCACCTTCTTCTAAAAAGGCACAAACGGCGCATAAACAAAAGCGATAAGGCTCAAATCGCCTGTGTGGGATGTTCGGGGGTCGTCTGCTAATTTATCAGCGCAAATAGCGTTATTAGGGTAAGTGAATATTGACAAGAGGGTTCTGTTTGTTGTGGAGCACCCGGGCGTTTAGCTGGACGACACAAACAGACACTGATAAAATACAGAATGAAGAGGATCTTGGGGAAAGAACGGGCTGCAAATCGCCCTTTTTTTTTCTCTCCTCCAAAAGGGATAGCGGTGTTGTGCAACGCCAAACGCCCGGGCGAAGCGCACGTTCCCCCGGCTGTCAGGCGCCGGCAGGACGCCTCTACATCACGGAGGTTGAAAAAAGGAAAAAAAAATCTCAGCAAACGCACCTAATTCCACCTGCGCAGGTACGGCGAAGTTGAGCTCCAACTCTAACGCGGGCGCACGCAAGTTTAATATCCAACCGTTCTCCGATAAAAAAGCGCTATAAATAAAAAAAAGGAGAGGAGAAACGTACCTGTTTTTAGGGGAAATAAAGAACTGTCCTGTGGAGAGGAGTTGCGAGGATGATACCGGAGCGCGTCGGTGAGCGGATCCTTTTCCACCGGTGATAATAAAGCCTTAGAAATAAAGCCTTAGAAATAGTTGGGAGGAGGGAGGGACCGCTATTCCTGCTAGGGCAGGTTTACAACTGATGTCTTACACCCACTCCAGGAAACAAACCTGGGTAGGGACTGACGTGTTACGCCTCTTCTAATGACATTTTTTTTCTTTCCACCTCCTTTTCTTTGCCATGTAACACAGAGGAGAAGCCCCCTGAAACGCACGCCACCTATCTTCACGGGAGGGGATAATTGAGGAGAGCCAAACGTGAGCATCTTCTGGGTTGAACGTTAAGTTTTTTTTTCTTTTTTTCCTCCCTCTCTCTCTCCCCCTCTTTTCTTTTCCCTCACTCTCCTTTCTCTTTCTCCATCTCTTCTGTTTTTGAGTGAAACCAACTATGTCGGGCTTCGACGCGCGGAGCAAAGAACAGGCGACAGTGTTTTTTGCCTTTCTTCGCGTGAATGCATGCATGTGTGTGTGTGTGTGTGTGTGCGTGCGTGCGCGCGCGAGTGTGTGCACGTGTAGAAGGGGGGGGGAGAAACTTGATGCGCGTCCACGCTGGCTGCAGTCATCATGTAAGGATATTCTTTTTTCTTTATTATTTCTATTTCCAGTGTGTTTTACTTGCAGGAAACGCCGGGGTTGGTGCGCGGGATGCAGGAGTTGGTTTGAGGAGACAATTACGCGTTTTCTTCGTTATTGTAATTGGCCGCGACTTCAAAAAGGTATGAGGATGTTCGGCTTTTTCTCCACGCTGCACAAATGTCCCTGGGGACTGTCATTTAGTGTAAAACATATTATTCTTTTTGCCTTAAAAACTCTGCCAAGTATCATGACAGCCTCCCTGGTCTGGATTCCAAATTGGAGCAAACGTTTTCTTTTATTGAGAATAATGTGTATTTAATGTCAGGGGCTTTCATTTGTTTTGAGATGCTTTTTGAAAATTACTGTAAAAAAAGGTTTTAGATAACACGTGCAGCTTCTCTGCGTCTGAGGAGAATTTATCTATTTGTTTCTGTTTGTTTTCAAATGCAAAGGTTTGAAAAGTTGAAGTGGATTTAACAGTAAAATGTTTTTTTTTAAATCACCTGTAACGTGGCCTGCACCTGCAGCGTCAGTGAACCTGCAGGTACACGGGTCTGTCTGTGCACGAGGGGAATTATTATGATCATTTGTAATTTTTTATCTCTGCTTTTTGGCATTTTCCCCCCCCAACAAAAATGAAGAGGGAATCCAAGATAAATGTGTGACATTACACAACTGTGCCCGCATCAAACTATAACCCAGCGGTGACAGAGACGACTGAGCCACAGCAGGAATATTCCGATGATACTAAAAAAAAATACCATAAAGTAGAATAAAGTGAGCGTCAAGTCACCGCAGAGAGCCACAGCCGCGCTGCGGGTCCCTGCTGGAGACGTACAGGCACGTCACAGGAATATTCCAACATTATTACAGTGATTTTTCGTTTCTGGACAACACTTAACACGAAGAAATCCCGCATTTATTAGAGAAGTCAACCATCTCAGCCATGTCTGACTGGCAACAGAGAGAGAGAGAGAGAGAGAGAGAGACAGAGAGAGAGGGAGAGAGGGAGAGAAAGGGGGGGGGGAGGAGAGAGAGAGTGGGGTAGAGAGAGGAAGCTCCACCTTTGCAGCGCCCTGATTGGTTATGTAAATAAAGTATTATTTTGTGTCCTGTCCTCCTGCAGTTCGCCACTGTATGGCTAATTAAATCATCAATCAAGGGGCTGAACTGGTTGATTTCCCCCCCCCCTTCCACAAAAAACAAAAAGAAAATAAGAAACATCAAATGCAGGCAAAGAGAAACGAGCCATCAACTAGAGTCCAAACTTCTGCTAGGGATTTTAATCCAAATGGTTTTACGCAGCCGTTTCCGAGGACTACCACTTGTTCTGCTGTTAATATCTATATATTTTTTTGCATTCGCCTGGTTCAAGCTTGATTTGTCTCTGTAGGGGGCAGAGGTGGGCACAGCCCGTCCGGGGTGACGCGGCTCTGGCTCCCGTTTGCTCGGGTCGAAAGTGGATCCGGGTCCTGGGTGAATTATTGTCATGCGTAATTTACTGCCACGGTGCTTGCATGTAAACGAAGCAGTCCAGCTCCCTCTCTGTCTGTCTCTCACCGTTAAACACACACACACACACACGCGCGCGCGCCCACACACTCACACATACGTAAAGGGGACACACACACACACACGGTCCCATTCATCCATGCGAGCCTGGAGTGGCACCTCTCGCCTCTTTTTTACGCGCACAGCCTCTCCGACGTGGGGCCGCATATTCACCGTGAAAACGGATTACAGTCGCTGTGTGACCTATAGGGGGACCTTGTGCTTAATGAATATATTGATTTAAATCGTGGAGGTGGCGAGGGGGGTAACACAAACATCAAATGCATCCATTCATAAGTTTTGGTCGATCTTTTTTTATATTGTTGACGATTAAAAATGGAAATATGTTGCTGCGCACGCATGTCGTCAATGTGGTTTAATTAGACATGTGGAAAACGATTGTTTATATTGTTTTGGAAGATTGTTATTTATGAGCTGATTTGTAAAATTAAAAAAAGGCAGATTAACAATTAGTTACAAATATTTATCATGAATTGTGGTTATTTTTGACTGTATTTCTCATTGTTGTACGTCTTTTTTTTCCAAATAAAAATTGTAAGTCTCTACAGCACATTTTCTGCTTATCGGTGTATTTTTCTGAAGTTGAAATGTTGCCCGAGAAAAATCAATAAGTAGAAATTCACTTGGGTTTAATGGTTTTTAATGTCCGACACCTAAATTTGAGCTGTGCAGTTCTGCAGCTGTCTGCCTGAGGCATGACTGCTGATTACCAAGATTATAATCCTAATTTTCTCTCCCTCTCCCTTCCTCAATGTGTGTGTTTGAATGTGTGTGTGTGTGTGTGTGTGTCTGTGGAGAGAGAGAGGCCCACTTTAAGCTTTTTGACAGCACAAACACATAAACACAGTGGTGCGGTTGGGCTGCAGGAATGTTTCGCAGTATTTTGAGAATCTGTCAGTCTAATTACCACTACTGTTTGTGTGTTCAATAGAGTAGTCGGGTTACACTACTCCTGTATATTGTATGGAGTCTGTCAGCTGCTATTACACGAGTGAGCGTCTCGCCCGGCTTCAAAGTTTCTCCCCGACGAGAGGGAGGAAATAGCAGAGATGCACGAGAATAAAAAATGCCTTTACACTGAATTCACGGGGCTGATCATAGTCTCCAGCTTTAACTGCAAGATTAACACAACTGCACAACCACCAAGCACGGAGGTCAGGTCACTGCAGCGTGACAGTAGCCTTCTGAAAATGTCTGACTTGTATGTTTTCAAACTCCCAGGTTGAATTTGTCACATCTGCAGGTCAAACAGAAGCAAATCTGCATTGTTGCCTTTCTGGGTTTTGTGTTCCAGTCGGAGTGAGACACCCTCGAAACCCCCCCCCCGTAGATCACCGGGAGACACTAAACCTGTCCAGTGAAAACCAAAACCGGGATTAGCAGCGGGTTTAACTGCAGAGTGAAATCAGAGACCGGCTTAAATCACACCGGCAGGCGACATCACTGACCAACTGATATGTGATATTTATTAAAAGAGACCCGTTGATACGTTCATCCAAACAGAAGAAGAAGAAGAAGAAAAAATGGTCTTATTTACTACAATGAATGCTTTTATATAATCGTTTGTTTTTTTGCAGCCGTTACTGGTATATGATGAGACACAGTGAGAGAGGGATGCCACAGCAGAACACGCCTGGGGACTCAAACACAGGCGCATGTACACGTTGTGCATTCAACAACTCAGCCGCCAGGCATCCCTGATTATTGGCCTAATTTAGATCTGTGAGAGTCACATGACGTTGTGGTGCATCCAGTGATGAATCTATGCCCAGTTCTCATCAAGGAAGAGAGAGAAAAAAAGAGAGAGAAACACTCAGCGGCTCCACCAAACCTGTTACGAGACGAGGGATGTTCATTCTGATCGTTTCAGTGAGTTATTTCATTATTCTGAATATAATGTCAAAATTATTTTAAAGCCTTTTTCTGGAGGAAACTAAAATACTCGGATGTTTGAATCAGATTGGACTGATCAGGAAAACCATTTGTGTTGCTCTTGTCAGCATTCTTTCTAAATATTTTCTCCTGATGTGAAATAAAAACGTCTTTGTGTCTCTCAGTTGCAGGGACGTGGTCACTCACAGAACCGGGGTTACACTTCCTCCACCGTGTTCAAGGATTACTTGAATGAGATTTGACTGTTTCAAGGGCGAGTTTCAAGTGTCTTACTTTGCAGATTTTCCCCCTGTTGATGACAATGATGCATCGTAAAGGGAAGAAAAGGAGACTGAGCTTATCTGCGAGTGTAGATTTATTTAAGGTGGTAGCCGACAGTGCGGAGGTCAAAGGTCAGAGGAAGGCAAACACACACACTGATGTGGCTACACCTTGTACGATACAAACACAGATGTTTGTAGCTTGAAGCTGCTGACGGCTGACGTGTCGTGCCAACAGTTAATCCTTCAACTGTTGGCAAAAACAAAGCTGACATGTTTCCAAGCAGTAAAAAAATAAATAAAGAGATAATGATTCAACGTCTCCTTCAGAGCTTTGAGCTGCTCAGGTAAGAAAAGGATCAGGGTTTTGTTCCAGGGTGGTGGAACTAAAACAGCTCAGATTCCCTCTGGTTAATATAACAAGGAACAACCTGATCTAAATTATTATAAGAAAACTGGGTTAACACCTTCTAATAGGCTATTCTGGACATTTTACAACACTTACCCTGTGAAAGATGGATTAAATCCGACCTGAAGGACAGTGACTGGGTTTCATCCTCGTCCACCAACGTTAACTCAGGTTACAAAACCTGTTTTTAACTTGGAATAATAAAATACAATCCGAGCCTGAGAGTAACATGTACCAGTCCTGTGCTACCTCCTCATGTGCTGGGCGGTGTTCCTCTCCCCAGCGGTTGCATCATGCATGAGTTTGACATATGACATCTCTCAGACATGAAGTAAGAGGGGATTTCTTTTTTTTCCTTTATTATTCCGGTGTAATACATCATCACGATGATTCAGATTTGCCCACATTAAGAATTTTTTTCGAAGACCTGGAATTATACACCAGCGAAAAGTTACGTCTCCACTTTCTGTTGAGGTAGCCTAGCAACAATAAACTTTAGGTTTAACCCCAATATTTATTTTCTATTAATCAGTATAGGGTGTTGCAGAGAAAGACAGAGGGTTGTGTGAAAGTTTTTAACGATGGGCCCTCAGCTGAAGGAGTTGCTGTAAATACAATTATTACCACTTCATGCGACGGGGGGAATCAAACAAAGCGGCCCTGACCAGCCTCAGAGAGTGGGTCCACAAAAGAAGAAGAAGAGAGGGATGTTGTGAAAACACACGTCTGCGATTCAAACCAGCTGTCAAGTGGCCGTGGCCCCTCGAGTGTTAAACCCACGTTCAGTTTGTGCCTCGGCCCCCGAAAGCGAGTTTTATCCTCTTTAATTAAAACAACGGCCGTCGCAGCGTTCAGAGGTTTCGACTGCACGACAGAGAGACGCCATCGCATCCTAGATCACATCTCCTCTCCTCCAGCTCCGCGACATCAAACTCCACAGCTCTCTCGACGGGGGCTTGGCTCTGTGATAGCCACAACAACTCCAGAGATTGACGGACAATTAAAGAGCGAGAGGCGACGGCTGCTGCGGCGTGTGATCTGCGGAGAAGCTGCTCAAACATGCAAAAAAGAATTTAGTTTACATTTGCCACGAGCGAGAGCGAGCGGGGTGGGGGGGGGGAAGCCCCTTCTCTCTCCGAGCACTTCTGATCTCTCGCAGTCGGACAAGAAAAGCTCGCGGAGAGAACAAGATCGCTGCATGGCAGATAGCTGCAGAAACAAATGCCTACACCAAAAAAGTATTGATTATGTTGCTTCTTGTTAGCTGAAGCCCGAGCAGAGGCTTCTACAAATGACCACTTATTCATCTGAGACTCTCACCAGAACAAAGTGTGAGCCGTCTTTGTTTTCTCGTTTATTCCAGTGGAAAGAGGTCAGATGATTTGTGGCTCCCCGAAAAAACAACAGGTCAGGGGAAACACAAGAGGAATAAAGAGTCAAACTGCTCCTCCATTATTTATCAACACATAAACAAGTGATAGCTTTCGTTTTATACCTAATTTTCTTCTTCAGGTTTTTATTAATGTATAAAATTGTATCTTTTTTTTGCAATTCTTATTTTTGTGCATGATATTAAAGTAAAATGCAGTTGAAAGCTCCAGAATAAAACTGGTAAGAGGGCCTTGAGTCCTTTGCACGCACAATTAATAGATTGTTACTTTAGAAAATGACCTTCTGCTTTATGTACTTATGATCGTTCTGTAGAAATTACATTTCAGCAGTAATTGCCGTTCTCTCAGATATGAGACGAGTATCGGACGAGTTGAAGAAAGATTCTCTTTGACTCTTATTGATTTCCTGGCATCAAAGTGAAGCTTGTTATGAGTCAGTTTGAAAGTTTGGAGCCGTCTTATCATTGGATAGATTTATGACTTACGGGCCGAAACGTGGCCCTAATGACTCGTCAGCAGTCAGATGCTGTACATGCTAAGGTGTCATTCTGTTGAGTTTAACAACAGACCCTGGAGCAGCGGTGGGCTCTGGCTTCACACGGCGTTTCATTGCATCACACTGCACTAACATGTGCTTCTCATAATTTGTCCGGCTTTTGATTGTGTTGAGATGCATGTTTTGTCGGCCCTGCGTTGACATGTGCACACTTTATATGTCTTTGTGTGACAGTTTTCATGGTGCACACGGAGAGAGGTGAGGCCGTGGGGGGGGTATGACATGCAACAAAGGTCAAAGGTTAAAATCAAAGCAGCCATTTGTAGAAGGGGTGTAAGTGTTTGGGAAGCAGACGCACAGGGAGAGCGCACGTTTATGTAATGTGATATCCACAGTGTGAGTGTGTGCTGCCTCAGCCTCTGCACCAGTGCCACCACCACAACAAGCCCTGCATGTTCACTGGACCTGACAAATCCAATGGTTTTGATGGGGGTTCTGATAGATCGCACAAGAAAACTTTTTACTCTGAGAAGAAGAAGAAAAAAAGAAAAAAGGGGACTACTTATTGCCCGCTGAAATTAATAATTGACAGCATATCCGCTGAATAATTTATCAAACATTTGAATAATTGTTGTAGCTCTAATCTTGACAGACATTTGCATATCGGCATGCTCTTAATATCTGCCTCTATATATGAATTTATATCCTCCCAGGACACAAAGATAGAATTAAAAGATCTGACTTACATCTGCGGAAACCTTGTCTGGCTCTCAGAGATTTTCCACTCATTCAGATCTCGTGGATCAGCTGCACTGCAAGAGATGAAAAGAGAATATAAACTTACTATATATATATGAAGACACACAGAAAAAAAACAAGATCTGCAATCACATGTAATACTCCAACACGCAAAACATACACAAAAAAAGCCAAATTACTTGGGTGAGTTTCTTATTTCTTCTTTGGCCAGACAGCAATTGTCCAAACTCCCCATCGCTCAATGCACACACTTGTTTCCAAACAAAGTGTGTGGATGTGCTTGTTTGTCTGCCCACAGGAATCACTAACTACAGTGGAAACTCGATGCCAGCAAACTAATGTTTTCTTTCCACCGACTGTGGCAGAAGTTTGCAGAGAAGTCGGCTTTGAACCCGTGGCCTCTTCGATAAAGAGGCGGCAGCTTTGCTCGTTTGCGCTTTTCAAAAAGGTTTGCATTATTTTTTCTCAGCGCTGGCTCAGACACAAACACATCTATCTATTTCATCCTTCCCGCGAATTTGATGGCCCTGCATGGACTTGGAGAAAGTCAGCTCGTGGTCTGCTGGATGCAAGTGTCCACCTCCACTGCTCATTTTAGACATGCCATCCTTCCCCTCATTGTCATCCGTGGCATTTGTTATCTTGACGCACAAAGGATTTCGGGGGGGAATGTTGATATAAGCCGGTGTAGGAAGCAAATTGCTGTTGTGTCCGCCGCTTCCTGCCGTCTCTCTATCCTCAGCGAGCGGAGCTATCACTTTCAACTCTCGCTTTTCAACGGCTTTTATTCCGTGCAGCCCGAAAACAGACAGACAAGACGTGTGTGTGTGTGTGTGTCTGTGTGTGTGTGTGAGTGGAGTCCATGATTCCTCTTTTGATCCCGGTGTGCTTGTTGTCAAAAGCTGCCTGGACTGAAGAGACTGTTGTCCACAATTGACTGTGACAATTAGGGCACGATCACAGTCCCCGAGTGGAGCACTTAAAGGCTAATTTACATGTCACTTTGCCGAATTACAAAATAAAAAAAGAGAGAAGAAGAGCGAGAAAAGATATTCTGCTTTCTCTCCCCCCTCCCATTCACCACCTTCTCTTTTTCTGCCCATCTCCTCTCTGGTTTTTTTTTATTCCTCCGTGCCTTGTAAACTGTAATTTGTACACTGCTTAGGGGAACCTGGCAGAGGAGAGGCGACCGGCATTTCCATTTGAAAAGAGGCAATCACCAGGCCACTGCTGAGCCCATTGTCCGGTGGTGGAGGGGAAGCGGCGGCAATTTACAGGCAGGGGAGTTAACCTTCTGATGAGGTACATTACACACACAGGGTTTACATCCGTGCGCATGTAGATCTTCTGGTGTTTGCCGATATCCTGGCCAGATTCTGTCTTTATCTCCAAACCTGTGAGCTTCTCCGTCTGTCAGGTTGACGCCTCGTTTATCTCACTGCCCCTCCTGCCTCCTTTAACCACCCCCCCCGAGGTCCCGCCCTCATCTGTGATCCCCATTTGTATAAAAGATGCTTCATATTTCACCCACGCAGCTGATTGGCTATGCAACGCCACAACAAAACAAAAAAAAACCTCCAAACAGATTAAGACTGTGACAAAGGCAGGTCCAGGTCATGCCGTTTGAAATATTCGGAGAAGTATTTGTTCCCAATGAATAACAATGACCACAACAGATAGAGATGTCAACTGGGCCCTGGCTCCTGGAAGGTTTCGTTTCCAATGAGCCACCGCAGACATGATTCAGCGGAACCGGGAGAGTTAAAATTTCTCACTGATCTAAAACTATTTTCAAAAGGCATTTGTCCCTTAAACCAAACACTCTAAAAGTGACATTCTTTTTGATGATTGCATGTCACAGGCCGTTTGCCAGACCTAAGTAAGTGCTGGTAGAAAAAGGACAACGCCTTCATTCATATGAAGAGGGCACAAGCCAAAAAAATTATTCTACTTTTGTCTTGTGTCAAAGCTACGCCATTCAGAAAACTGGAAAAGCAAGATTCCCATCAAATATTGTTTATTTTCATCTTAAAGTTGTTGCAGGATTCGTGGAGAGGTTTTATTCTATAAGGTTAAATAGTTAATTGGCAAAAGATAAATTCAAAAAGTTAAAAATGAAATCAGTTGCGTCCTGGCTCAAACAGACAGCCCTTCCTCATGGCCGAAGTTTATTTTCTCCTGTTCTGACAGGCTGTTTGTGACAGGTGCAGAGTGTGTGTGTGTGCATGAAAGTGTGTGTATGTGATAGGTTCCCTTCATCCATCTCTCCCTCGCACACAGACACACACACACACACACACTCCTGCTGTCCTTTCAAAGAGAACATAGAGGGGACAGAGTGTGTACAGAAACAGCAGGTTGATGGGATAATGCCCATCATCTGTTGCACCGTATCATTTCTGTGCCGCCATAACTGGCTTTTGTAACGGCCCTGTACCCACACAAACACCTACACAAACACCTACACACACACACACACGTTTCTGCATGACTTTCTACACGTGAATGAGCAAAATAATAGAATATGGAGGTACAATAGAGAACAACTGAATTAAATAAAACGATCCAAGGTGGGATATTTATTCAGCATGAAACACTGAATTGTATTGCACAAAAGCCCATTTTTGTGCACATGCCCAGGTGTGTGTGTGTGTGAGCACGGTGCGTGTGTGCGTGTGAGGTGTTCACGCATACGTCAGCCCTGGACGGGGATTGTTGTGCGGCTCAGCCCACTCACAGTAATCATTGGAATAAACTCCCCTTCTCTGCTGTGAATGACCTAATCCAGATTTTATGGTCATTATACCAGACCTGTTTCATTATGCCGTAAACATACAGCAGAGATAATCTTAATCTCTGTAAACGAGCGCAGCACTGCTGTTGCTCTGAAGCCACCTCTGGTTGTTGTGTTTTTGTTTCAGTTTTTTCCGGGCGACGATTCAAAGTCCACACACTGCGGTGAGTTGTGTGATTTTTTTTGAAGCATTGGCGGCTGAAATCCTTGAATACACACGTTTTTTGCTGGATACTTGAGTTACTAATATGAGTATCAGGTTGAATGTAGGTTACTAATCCCAGCGATTGAGCCTTTAATTAATTGCACAGTTTTGTAATAAGGCCGGGAGGATTAGTGTGTGGACAGGTGGGCAGATTTAAACCTCACTGGGCCGGACACATGTTGAGACTGAAGGGAAGCCATCATCCCAAACAAAGAGGGATTTTTTTTATTCTATTCCATGGAAATACTCCAAACGTCTGTGTATGTGCAGCAAAATATGATTCTGTTGCATGTAAGCTTGAATGTAAGCTTCGGCAATCCATGTGCTGCTGCAGAGGCACCGTTTTACAAAGGGTTTTACACAGGAGCTTCAAATGACATCACATTTAGAAGGGCTAGTTCCACGTAGCACAATTGTCAGTGTAGCCTGGAACATGTGCATCTTTAAATTGACACAATTCTCATCAACCCTTAAGAACGATTCCTGCAATTTTGCAAAAAAACTATTTCAATTTTTAGGTTATGTGCATTTTCCCCATGGCTATGTCATTGCAGGCAGATTTGGTGCCTGTGCAGAAAACCCAAACTTACTGACAGTGTCTTGAAATGTCTCTTTACAGCAAAACAAGGACCAAGAAATAATACATAACAAAAAAATTTGACCACAAATTTGCAAACCTTACACTTGAATCTCAATTCAAGGGCTAAATCTTTTTTAAAGCTAGATTTGAAAACTGATTGTGTCCCAGAGCTGTGGCCGACAAATACACCGTCTCATCCCCGACCAACGAAGGCTCCAAGGGGCTAGATAACTCTCGTTCCAACCTATCCCAGGATTAATCCCACTTTACTAACAAATACTTTTCAAGGAGATAAACGTGGCGGACACGGCTGCACAGCATGGCCCCAGCTGCCTGCTGCACACTGTATACACTAACCCTAGATATGGATACAGATACAGATAGAGGGCCACTTAAACCATCTCTGTGATGACTGTGGAGGATAATAAAGCATCGGTTTCATATCAGATTTATGCTGAGACATGCTTTTATTTTACCCCGAGAAGGAAACTCAGGTGAGATTATTATTACTGAATGAGAGGAAACTGCACGATGACCATCCACTATAGGGAGAAACTAACTTCAGTTATCTAAAAGTTGTACGTTTCTTTCTAGCCAAAGATTTTGAGGGGTGTTTAGAGAAGACATGTCCCTCTGTTGAGGGTTCGAGAAAATAAGCAACTGTGCAAATTTGAAGAAAACACTGCAACCAAACAATGTTTAAAAAATGTAAAGTAGAAAGTCATCAGCAAACAATATGAGCCTCATCTCAAATTCCCAGTTCACGACTTCCTGTTTGTTGTGACATCCTGTATGTAATGAGGATGCACACATTTTAGTTTTAACTCTAGTTTAAATGTTTCATACGTTCTGGTGAGGATGCACCGAGCCTCTCTGTACCTTTTTTTGGGGCCTGTGTGTGTCGGGGAGGGGGTTGCTTCATTAAAGTACACTCTTCTGCAAATATTGAGCCACAGCAATAAAGCACCGCTAAAGCCACAAACTAAACACAAAGCCTCCTGCAAACCAGACAGCAGGGGTTTCAGTGCCATGCTCCAATCAAGTTTTGTCGCCTATTTCTGGGGGCAAATGTGGGAAGAGGAGGGAGGAGCAGGGGGGGGCAGCGTTTGGGGTTTGGTAGGGTTGTTGGGGTCTGTCTTTACAGAATTGTCTATCAATAGGTGCAGCCAGTGTCAGTAGTCCTTCTCATCAAACCGGGGCCTGACAAAGAGGCGGCGGCGCATGGGAAAGGGGCAGCAAGGTGAAACTAATGCCATGGATGTTTGATTCATCAGGGCCTCATTGTTGGCGGCCACGGCTGATTGTGAAGGTGCAGTCAAGCAAAAGGGGTGCGGAGTAATCAGTCGGATTTATGGTGCCGAGGGCCTCGGAGAGACAGAGGGAGACAGAGAAAGAGAGGGAGAGAAAAAAGTCAGAGGGAAGCTGTTTGCAGTGCAGCCAGAGCAGGTCGGAAATACACATACCTCATGCAGGAAAAACATCTTTTACCTCTTTTAAAATATATATCTCAAGTCAAGTCAAGTCGACAGCGCTGACTACCTGCTTGGTTGAATTAATTCAGTAAGATACGTGAAAAGAAAAGAAATACCATAAATAAACCACATGGAAACTAGTTTATTTCCAAATCTGAACCTAACTGGATTCAGACACGCACGCCGTATATAGTGCACGTGACAAAAGACACTTATGTGCATGTAATATAATTGTGCATGTGAATACTGTCACATGCAGCTTGGCGATCTGCACCAACACCATTAAAACCAGCCTGAAAAGAATAAGCTGTCACTTAATCACAGGAGGCAAAACTCTTATTTTGAAAATAAGTACTGAAACTTAAGTCTTAGACGATCTAACGTGGAGACAGAATCCATAAACGCACATCTCAGCACATTGTGTCCACGGCCACCTATTGTGCTCGGTTGTTAATGGAATATGAATAGGAGGGGTCTGATGATTACGTCATGACTTTGACATTAACCAGGACATGCACGGAGCCAGAACCTGAATATATGATACTCAAGCTATAAGCACTTATGCACCAAAGGGGGGAAGTTGGAAAACACAGCTTATAAGTTGATGTTGAGTAATACTTTAGTTTTACAGCAGCATTGACATGTAGTTTTCTTGAGTCAGTACTACAGTAGAAAGCTGGCAGGTAAGATACGTGTCTATAATGTGGTAGAAAAAGGGAAAATACTATTACTCTCCTAAAGTACTCTATAAAACTGTTTATAAATATCTCCCCCATTTCCACCTCTTTCACCCCCCCCATCCATTTTTGTCTCTCCTTCTCAGCTCTTGTCTCCTCACCTCTTTTTTTTCCTCCTCTTTCAGCTTCTGCCCATCTTTCGCACCCCTCCCGCAGTCCATCTCAAACCACCTCACCCCCTGCCTCCCTCCCTTTTTTTTTCTCTTTCTCTCCTCCTCCCTCCTTTCATCCCTCCATCCACCTTTCTGATTGGTTGTCGCGAAGGGAAGACAGATGTAGGGCGAACAGCAGCTAAGCCGTTGTACTCTTAAGCCTAATGTGGAAGTTTTATATGCAAAGAGGTGAAGCAGGGAGGAGGGGAGGGAGGAGGATGGAGTTTGAACTGATTAGGATAATTCCTGCTTTTAATACAGCTGTCCCTCCAGCTTAAGGTAAACCAAATGTTGCCATCGGAGATTAGTGTACCTTGCCTGGTTATTAGCGATCCCCCCCCCCACCCCCCCGCTCCTTCCTGCTCACCCTCCCCCCCCCACCAGACACACACACACACACGTCAGAAATGTCTGTAAAGCCGCTCTCGCTGGCATTAATTTGAGAACGAGAGAGGCGGGAAGGAGAAGACGAGGGAGGGAAGGACAGGAGGACGAGAGAGAGAAAAGTGCTGCAACTTGATCTTCTACACCTGTTGTGAAGCAGTGTGTGTTCTTGGTTTTTTTTTGTGCCTTCTGAATTTCCTTTGGAGGAATTTTAGGGACGGCGTCTTTAGGTGATGAAATCTCGGCTCATTCTCACTTCAGGATAAAAGTTCAGAATCGGGTTACAGATCACTTGAAGTCCTCAAAAGTATTGTATTACAAATGTTTCAAATTAAAGTGTTTTTTTTAACCCTTAAACAATTTTTCTTAAACTTTAAACTAGTACTATAACATATTTGTCGATAAAATGTCTAATTTTAGCTTTTGTTATTTTCTGTTGGGGCAAAATGTGTGTCTTTGAGGACAAACATACAAAAATAATATATATTAATAATCAGAAAAATTTAATCCTGACCTCATTTAACATCTGATCCCTGTGAAGTACTATAATAAAGAAAACAATGATATATTTTATCCGGGTACAGAAAATAACTTTTCCAAAATCCAGAAATGAACAGAAACACTGTGTGTGTATGTGGACACTCAACACTCCTTGTGTGCGTGCTGAGTGTGTGTCCTCATGCGTGTGTGAGTGTGTGTATACCTGTGCATCTGTTCAGGCTCATCAGTCGACATGCTCTCAGTCGATGCTGCCAGTTGGCTTAATACCTTCACACCCTGAGAAGAACAAAACACACAGTTTCTCACACTTGGCATCTCATGTCAAATATTATGTCACCCGCTCTGAGCCGGGGCCTTTAACGAAACATTAGTAACCGAATACAGCCCACTTGGCTCCGGAGTTTTTTTTATTTGAAAGCCTTTTCAATACTTAAGCTGAGACCACGGCTGAGTTCCTCTGTGGAGAGTGAAACGGTTCCAGTGCAGAACCACAGCAGAACAAACCACCGACACTCCAGTCACGGATGTCCGACTTTCTCTCAAGCGCACGGAAACAAACAATCCAAACACAACTCTGCACTGGTGGAAAACACAGACTTCTACCAAAATGTAGTTTTTGGAATATCTTACAATACAAATAATGAAAGAAGTATGTCATAATGTTATATATGTAAATCTTAATCTTCTTAAAGTTATTAAAGATATTCACTTCCTGGATGACCTCAAAGTATCATCAAGAATTACTGGAATTGTTTAATACTACAAATAAGATAAATTAAAGTTTTTCTTCCTCAATAAGTTGTTTGTAGTTTTGATGGTTTATATAGAAGTTAACTAATGTTCATATGAATAATAACAAGACGCCACTTGACAACAGTAGCATCGCCTCTATGTCCAATCCCAGGTGTTCAGCTCTCAGGCCTTTTAGATCTGGTCACTCAGACCACACATCAGTGTATGCATGACCTCACTCAACTGTCCCGACCACTTTCATAATGAACCCAAAGTATTTTTACCCTGCGCAGTGTTTCCCGTACATTGATTACTTGCGGCCACTGTCACGGTATGAGCTTTGTCTGCCACATATTGATTCCCTCTGATTAAAATCTTATTTCACTGTGGAGTAACGCGCGGCTCATCGATTCGCTCGGCCCCTCCTGACCCCTGTTGTCTCGACACACACTGACACGGGGCTAAAAAACGACAACAACATAATAAACACAAACAACATATGTGTTAGTGTGGATATAGAGCAAGGAATTCAAGGTCTGATCACGAGAAGATTCTGGAGACGCGTGTGGAATGGAAGGAATGTCTCCGTGACCCAGACCTGAGAGGGATTCTATTGTTTGGGATGGATGTTAATTACTGATTCTTCTAATATGGCCGACAGAAAGACTCAACCCATCTTCATCATGCGTAGGGTTGTTCTCAGGCACATATATGCAATAGTGATGTTCCCAGAAAAAAATTAATTCAAGAAGAACTTGGACATTTTGATATTTCTATCTCATTTGGAATAAAACCCATCAGCCACAGGAGTAAAAACTGAGATGCACTCCCCCAACAC
The DNA here is from genome assembly GCA_038501795.1 of Pseudopleuronectes americanus. NCBI lineage: Eukaryota > Metazoa > Chordata > Actinopteri > Pleuronectiformes > Pleuronectidae > Pseudopleuronectes > Pseudopleuronectes americanus. Next base: position 3,990,225 of record CM076739.1, on the reverse strand, counting down.
ACTAGGTGGGCATGAGTAACCTCTCTAAGTACTGGTTAAGTAAGTATACTAAATACTCTGTGACCCAGTTCTCACACGTGTACTGTAGCTGTCACAGAATCAACCCCACTTTCTGCAGCGAGCTACTTTTGACAAAACTAGGGAGGAGAAATCCGTCGCCTGGAGCGCGCTCGACGTGAACATGTGGAGATTTCCTCCCCAACGAGAGATATCCGCTGACAAGTGAGGAAACATCAAACGGCTCCAAATTAAAACAAATGATGGCGATTTTCCACGGACAGTAGGTGTGTCTTATCTCGTCAGCTGACAGGATGTTTTATAAGCTTCGGGCTTCAGAGATATCCACTGATATCTGCAAGTCACACAAAGCAGGGCATTACTCAAAAGTCTTATGTGATAATTAGAGCGCCTGGAAGTGAGACTAAACAGCAGTTTGTAAGTAAGTAAGCGATATGTATTTTACCAAAGCTTTTTAGACACTGGACATTCTAATGCCTGTCCCAAGAGGAAACTTCACAGCTAGCGAGTGTGTTAATGACATCTCTAACAACAAGAAACACACAAAAAGAATCCAAATATATCAGAACGAAAAATAAGTGCCATATGCGTAGAAGATGAAGATGTCTACTGGGAAAGACCTGGAGATTCCAGATCTATTGCTGATGGATTCTAGATGTGCTGAGAACTCTGCCCCTTGCCCTGAATGATCTGGACATTCTCCTGCTGCCGTGAACACGTCTGACCAGGACGACCTCCTGTTGCATTCTACACATGTGGAAGACGAAGTCCAGAAAGTGTCATGTTTGAAACACGCTTTAGATTGGTTGTGTTTAACTGGATGGGTATGTGTCTCCTGAATCTCCCTGGTGGAGAAAGAAAGGTATCATTAATTCAAATGACCTCTATAAATAAAAATCCCAATAAAGTCCTTATATCTGCATGTGCGTTTTACCTAATTCATTAAATTAATCTCTCATGACAGGATCACTAAACTGTCACATTAAGAGTTTTCATGTCTTAATGGGTCAAAACCAAAACACTAAGGAATTTGCCAAACCGGACACATGACTTGTATGTTATTTTTCTGGGAAATTCATGCTTCTCTTTGTAGCAGCGGGAAAACAACTCTGTCACATGCTGGCAAATTGTCACAAGATAAATAAAGGTACAAAAACAAAAACAAAACTTGTTGTCACACACATGCAGAGGCAGCGATGCTTCACTGACGCCCTGAATCACAAAGAAGTGAACACTCAGTCAGAGGAAGCCATCAGAGGTGATAACACCGCTCATTTCTGCTTCCCTGACATGTGAAAAGATGGTTCATTGGCTAATGCTTAACAATAATACACCCCTACACACACACAACCACACAGACACACACACACACTAACACCACATCAGGGTCAGAGGGCAGAAGAAGAGAGAAATCATTACAGACACTGACCCACACAAACGGATGATTACCACCACGACGGCCCTGCGTGGATCGATGTGGAACAATTCACTCCATTATCAGGGTTGGCTAGTTAGACAACATGCCACGGGTTAAGTAACAAGACTGTAGAAGTTGATATCATCGCCAGCCGTGTGGGGAGAGATTGCACACAGAGGGATCAGAAGCACAACTGAACTAAAAACACTCTTTGTCCAGTTGTTGCACAAAGAAGTTTCAAACTGTGGTTGTACTTTCACACCTGTAGAGCATCTGTGGCTCAGTCGCAGATAGTAGTTAGTGGAAGTTAGAACAGGAAGTCAGTCTTTAATCTTGCTTCTAACTATAATCTGGTAATTGACTGGCCGATAAAACAACTTATGTGAATCTGTGTTTGTAGATATGACAACTTTTATTTTACAGAATCAACAATGCAGAAAAGATTCAAGTTCAAGTTTACATTTTTGTTCAAAAGTTATTAGTCTCTTCTTCTTTCAAGTTCTATATATGTGGTTCTATTTGTGTTCTATAATAAAGTAATAATACATATATGATAAACTTTACAGTTAAACTGTTAAACATCGAGCCTAAGTACCATTTGTCATAAGAGTTTGATAACGCAACTTGGGAATTGCTGCCAAATAAAAGGAAATATATATCTCTGTATATTGGTGTTTGAACATCCTCATTCTCTCCTGTTTTGCATTCTACTTTTTATATCTTGTATATATTTTGTTTTGTTTGTTTTATGTATAGTTATTTATTTCTTATGTGAAGTACTTATGTGTTTTTGTAGTACTTATTGTGTTTTTATGTTTTATGTTCAATGTTTGCACCTTTTTTACCAAAGAAAATTCCAGGTAGGTGTAAACCTACTTGGCAATAAATCCTGATTCTGAAATGTTTACTCTCTGATAGCTATAATCGATTAAACAACACTTGACACTGTAATATTGCACATTATAGTGAAACCTGGAGGTTACATGAGTCAGACAGTGTTTCTCATAAATATCATGGATCTGCTCGAGTGCCGTGGGCCTGTTCCCTGGAACCTGGGCTGTGTTCTCCCTCCGTTCTCCTCATTACTCTTTGTTTTCAGTACATCCTTGTTTGCATCCTAATAAGTAAATGTGACTTGACTCGAGCGCAGTTCCAGTGGAGCTGAGAGGGAGCGGAGGCGCGATGGCTACAGGCGGGTCAGCGGGTTAATCACACTTGACTCGGAGCTCATTGCGATTGTCTGGACCACTTTACACGTCGAGCGCGGACCTTTCAGCGGAAATCCCATTAACCTGGCGAGGAGACCGTTTACACACGGTGAGTGGAGCGCCGATTAGGTTCAATCTGAGATCCCCGCTAAGCAGTGTGTGGCAGAGCAGAGAAATTCAGTGTGCGTGAACTTTACCAGGACATAGAAATTGTTGTCTTCTGTCTGGAGGATCTAAACAAATTACATCCTTCTTTATTGTAATCAAAACTCAAGAAAACACCTTTTTTTTTATACCTTAAGGGTCTTTCCTGGAAATTAGCAGTAGGTGATTTTTTGTTATAGATTACTTTCTTTGTTTCATGCATATCTATTAGGCGTATTTTATCATAAGAGTACCATCAGGGATTTGTAAAATAACTTAACGTTAGTAGGAGCCGCTTTCAAAAGTAAATTTAGATGGTGTTCTACCTATTGAAAGCCTTGAGATGGATAGAATAGGCTGAGAATAGGAAAAAGAAAAGCAAAAAAGTCTAAATAAGAGGAGGAAGAAAGGTGGAATACAGAGAAGACAAAAGGAACAAGTAAAAGACATCACCTCTCGCTGTTTAACAATAATCCACACCCTCCTCCTTGCTGAAGGAGATGTGCGACTACGAGTTCAAATGGTAATGCTCAAAGTTTGCACCACTGCACCGCTGCTCATTGCATCATGGGTACACGGATGAAGGTAAAGCGAGGGGGAGACCTCATGCGTTTCCTTGCGCTGTGATTATCACACGTCACATAGCATTGATTTGAAACGTGGAAAACAAAAGGTGGACTCGTATGCTAACACACTGACTGCAGCCTCCTTCACTCAGGGTTCAGAAACGATCACAAAGGGACCGGATGAGGTTATTTCTCCTCATTTGGCATTAGCAGTGGTTTAGTTTATTTGGCTGCAGGTTAATACGGTCAAATCAATATGGAGAGAACTGCAAAGGGCAGGCAGATACTTCAGGATCACATCTTTCCCTTGTTACAGAGTTATTAGAGTTAAAAAGGATACAGTTGTCAGATATGAAACCTGTTTGATATATTTACCTCCTAACTGTATTACTGTTAAACACTTAGATCCTTATTGGAGACTAATGATTACGTCTTCTACCAGAGACGAGCAAATCATAACAATGTTTGATATGTGCAAGAAAGATCTTTTCTCTGTGTGTGTGTTTGTGTGTGAGAGAGAAAAACAACTCCACTAGAAAAACAAAAGGGAGAAGTTTTTAACTCGCCGACCTTGAAGCTGGTGCAACTCTCAAGGACAGCCGGGGGGGGGAGCTGATAGGTGTGTGACCTTGACCAGCCCGAGATTTATTGTACGTTTCGGCAACTGTGCAGATAAAAAACAAGAGCGGGCGAGGACTTCCAGGTGAGAGAGAGAGAGAGAGGGGTGGGGTGGGGGGAGGGGGTGGGTGGTCATGTGACACTGAGATGTTTGTTTTTATTCTGCCATGGAGGTAATACAGAGGATGTTTTCCCACATGTCAGTTTGTTGTCCCAAGTTTCATTGTCAGGGATTTCCATGAAACTTGGGACGTGGGCCAAGAGAGAACTCAATTACTTTTTAACTTTCTTAAACATGGTGAGATTTCCCCCAAGGGATCACTTCATAGATCTTGATGAGTAAAACCCAAAACATATTTATCTATAACGTGTGAATTCTCTCCCCTGACGTGCAATGCAACAAGGTCTCAAAATCCTGACGTGATTGTCGAACTCAATCGGGCCTTTGTCACCCCAAGGGAACTTTGCCAGGACGTGGGGGGCTGGAGCCGATCCCAGCTGACATTGGGCGAGAGACGGGGGCACAGGTCGCCATCCCCATCACACGGCCTCGGAATACAAACAACCATTCACTCCCACACTCACACCTACAGACAATTTCAAAGTTGCTCCAATTAACCCCAACGCCATCTGCATGTCTTCGTGACAGTGGGTGGAAGGAGAGGAGCGACGGGGACACGTGCAGAACAAACTCGACACAAACAGACCCGGAGTGACACGGGATTTGAACCAAGCACCTTCTCGCAATGAGGCAACAGGGCCTGGTTCCGTTCTGACACTCTGACGCCTTCATTAGAACCAATGAGTGACTGCAGAGGAAGTAACAACGACAACATGTCTCAAAGACACTTGTTCTCCTATCAGGTGTTAACAGCTCACAAAAACATTGCTGATGAGTTAATGGTTGGTGACTTTACCTAAATACACACAATTAAATGAACAGTGACAGTATCCTGAGTGACTCCCTCTCTACATAATCAAACTGAAGTGTGTGTGTGTGTGTGTGTGAGGGAGGGGGAGGTTTTCATGCACGGCTCTGACAGCCTCGACAGTTGGGATGGGCGACTGCCAAGCGGCTGCTAAATATACACTGGGGTCAGTCCCTGGCAGTTCCTCAGCTCTGTCAGGGCCGCGCTTCAGGTTTTCTGATAAAAGGCGGGTTTTGGAAAGTCAAGAGACAGTTGTGACAGGGGAGAGGTCGCGCGTCGGGGACCTCTGCGTGCGGACGTGTGTGTGCGCGAGGACCTGACCTGTCGGAGGTTGATAGGCACAATAGGCGATGGAGGGGGTGGGGGGGTAGCAGGAGTTGTCACTGTGGTCCCCAGATATCCAGCAAAAAAAGGACTGAGGTTGTGCGGCTCTCTCTAGCCCGGGATTTGTGGTATTTGTTTGATGCTAGTGCTACGGCTACACTGCAAAAAGTTATAGCCGTGCTTTGATTCTTCAGTGTGGAGAAATAATATAATTTATATGAATGCCATGTTTTCTATTTGAGGATATCATTTTTTTTCCTGTTTAAAATGTGTATTCTTTGTTAAACTATTATACAGTTTATTGGAAAATAACTTACCAATAATTAAATTACCTCTAGCCATAGGTTAATTTAATCTATATGACAGATTTGGTGAAATATCTTCATCAGAAGAAAACATTGTGCTTTTAATCACTTGATGTTAAAAATTTAAATTAATCAAAATTACCTGGAATATACAAACACAATTTCTATTGTTACCAATGTTGCTTGGCATGAGAACAAACCTTAAAAAGGAACACAGTGGAGAGTCTCCTTTTTAAGTGACAGGTGATTTGACAGAAGCAGCTCAGGAAAGCAAACAAGACCTAAATCACATTTGTAAAAAACAAGCATCTCCCAGATTAACATTTAATGGGGAGGGGGGCTGCTTTTTGCAGTGTGCAGTGTGCGTTTCCCCCGTCCGTCTGTGTGAGTGTGTGTGTGAGAGCCTGTGTTTGTGTGTGTGTCAGCAGAGCATTGATGAACTCAGCACAATGTTGAATGGGGCTGTTTTGGCAGCTGAGACAGCGGGGCCAAACCTGCGGGTCAGAGATAAACGCCCCTCGCAGCTCCGAGCCGCCGAGAGGACGTCCCATCAGAGGTGAGAGAGCGAGGGAGAGAGAGAGAGAGAGAGAGAGAGAGAGAGAGAGAGAGAGAGAGAGAGAGAGAGAGAGAGAGAGACAGACAGAGACAGAGCTCAGGACATACAGCTCGCCGAGGGGACAGCGAATGGACGGGATGTGAGACACACAGGCTCGCGAGCAGAGGGTTGCAGGTTGAAATCCCAGAGCGGTTCGGGACTCTCTCCCACAACAACCCAAGAAGAAAGATAATTCTCAGTGAAGTGACAGCTCGTCTTTGAATTTGTCTTCCAGGTTTTCTATGCAAACACTTTTTAAACTTGCATATAGCCGGCTGGGTCGATTCTCATAGGGTTAAACTCATCGGTTTGCAGTTTCTAGTTCTACCGACATGTCTGCAGCTGAGAATCATCACTTATATTTTATTTCAAAGTTCCTAATGCACCTGTACTATTTCAGGAAGCAGGTGTGGGTTATTTCCATACTACTCAGTTTGAGGCCCCTGAACAAGTCAGTGCTCGGGACCACAGTGAACATAATGGAACTTGAACCTGTGATCCGGCGACCAGGAAGCGACCTAATCACCGCGAGGAAATGATAAGGTCGGTGCTTGATGTTTGCAGCAGGAAGCCGGGCGGAGGTGGCCGCTCCATTTAAAACAGGCGAACCTGCCAAGATTCAATCTACTGGTGTTTCTCACGAGAGGCCTTCTCAAGATGAGGAGGAAAGAAAGGGCCTTGGAGAGAATCACTGACTAAAAGCTTGGAGCTGCATTAAGGAAGGAAGTTGAGTGAACGCTGTGATGTGCACACAGAGGTGATTACTTCAGTGGAGGACTGGGCACAGGGAAAACAATACGTTTCTTACAGCTTCACCTGTCACTGAGAAAAACCAGCTCCAAGGTTGTTGTTGTGCAGCCGAACACAAACTCTGTTTTTTATTTAAGTGACACACACACCAGGGGAAATTCAGATTATCACCAACAGCCGTTTTGTTAAGTTTGTTGATGCCGTTGTTGCTCTTATGAGCTGTTTATGATACAGGAGTAACAAGTTAACGTTTTAGAAACAATGTAGCTTTCAATAATAATAATCAACCCCCCCCCCACCTCCCCCTCGTGCCCTGTGTTTGACAGGAGGCGGGCCTTATCGTGAGATGAGGAAGCCCAGAAACCAGAAAGGTGACGAAGGCGAAAAAGTTCAAAACCTGCAGCGTCTGTGGACTTTGTGTGTCGTCCAAGTGATTCCAGTGTGAACACGGACTGACACAGTGCAGCACACTGTCTGACAGAGTAGCACTGATAGTGGATTCGAAAGAAAAAAGCTGCAGTTTTGTAAAAACAAAAACACCTCCGACCTTTTAACCGAGACCGATGAAAACTAACAGACACGTGAACATGAGAATCATCTCAGCAGAAGCCTGAAATGAGAATAAACATCTCGGGAAGCAGCAGCACCTTCAGGGCTGTGCAGCACGAGAGAGGAGTTTGACAGAGCCGCTCCGAGCTACAGATAAACCAGAGCGTACCTGCACAGGAAATCTGTCCTCTGTAAATAACAGTCAGTGTGCAGCAAATAAAGAAGCACAGACATGTTTGGAGGAATAATCTGACTGCCACGGAGGCTGCCGTTACACCTTTCATCTCCACGCTTGGAGAGAGTGGATTTGGCTTTCCATCACGAGGACAAACACAAACTGGTTTGATCTTCCCCCCGTGGAGAGAGGCGGCATCCCAACAGTTAGCGAAATGAATTGAATCAGCGGGATTAACGGCACCTGTAAAGAGCTGTCAGGTAGATTCACAGGCCCCGCTGATAAGCCAGTGGCGAGGGGATAAATACGACCCGCTGTCCCGTCGGCTGCCAGACAGTCAAAGAACCCCGTCCCTCCCTCTCTCTCTCCTGGTCTCTCGTTCGTTTTTCCCCCGGAGCTGCAGACATCTCCACCTTTGATAAGGTAATAACATCAGTCTCCCCTCCGGCTGCAGAGGTGAAAGCTGACGGCAGGATGGTGGAGACAGGCTTTCAGGGGGATGAATGCAGTCAGGAACAGGCGGATATCAAAGGTGAACACACCCTCGCTGTCAGGTGCAAAACTCCTGTTATGGAAATAACCGACTCGGAAACCCAAAAAAAAATGAAATCTACAATTCTGCAGTTTTTGAGCTTTTCCAGTCGTCTTTTCGGGAACATTTTACAAGACTCAAACATTTATGAACCCACAGAGGAGCTTTTTAGGAAAACATAATTAAAATTAGAAATACAATACTGTGCTAGAGCTGCTATCGAGGCCAGGAGTTCATGTCCTCTAACGGTTCTTGGAAAGGATTCGTTTTTTCTCTCTCAACCCGAGGAGGAGTTTCCCTTTTAACTAACACAAATTGTGTTTTTTATATTTGAATGCGTTTAGATACAAACTAAATAAGAATGAAATATAGTTTTTTTAGAATTATATCTGTTTCTACGGTCTTGAAGAAATACAGTTTTTAAAATTCCCAGTCTCAAAGAACATCTGAGCTTCCTCTACACATGTGCCTGTGCTGTTCAGCGTGTGAGGTCACAGCTGTCCTGATCCAGGGGGACACACAAAATACCAGGAAGCAAACGGAAACTCTCAGGACAAGAGAGAATAGCTGTGCCTTCATCTTAGAACCGAGTTACTGTGATTACTTTAAATCTCTTTTTACCCAAACAACAAATCCACGTTCAGGAGGTGAAGAAAGGTCGAGGAGAGGACTGCTCTATCTAAAAACTAAATCATGTCCTTTCCCTCAGAATGGATCACGTTCAGATGCTGAGTGCTGACCTGCCTCCGCATGAAATATGAAACACAAGGGCTGCATGTTTCTGAAGTGCATGACATTTGGAAGTGACTTTAACTTTTCATAAGCGAACACCAGTGCTGTCAGGAGACAACTCCCGTTCCCACAGTCACTCTGAGGTCATGAGAACCAGTGACGGGCTGCAGAGGAAACTCACTGCACTGTGGAACTCAGGGGTGTCTCTCTCTCCTCCCAGCGCCTTCTCTCCTCCCCTCTGCATAAAGAGGCTTTAAAGACTGTGGATTTAGACATTGGGGCTTAAATTGTACCAAAAATTTTGTTTTTATATTTTTCTCTATTTTCTTTCAAGGTTTTAATGTTTATTTTTATTCGTTTTTAACCCGTTCCAACCCGATCTTTTGGAAAAGTGCTACACAAGTGGTTTTATTCAACTCATTTTAAAATAATTAAATTAGAAATTACAGATGCAACATCTCCTCAGCAGTGGTGCAGGTTTATTCACACTTGCACATCCTCCTCAAACCTTCACCTCCTCTCACAGCTGGACCTGCTCTTGTGTGGCCTCCACCTCCCTGCGCCTATTCCTCCACGACAACTCCAGAGATACGACTCGGTGAAAACTTATTAGGGGGTTTGGTTTATGCATCAAGGGGAGAAACTCACCTCCGAGTCGACTTTAATTGAAAACACCGGCTCACTACATTTACAAGGAGGGCTGTAAAAAGGCTCTCCTGGCTGTGAGTTAACGCAGCACGGGAGGGATCGCACGTCCCGCCTGTTTGTTTAAGTGCGTGTGGAAGCGCTTTATGATGGTCAGTTACTGAGTCCACTTACTCCATCTGATTTATGGGGCGCCCTGCACGGCGAGGCTTCCTGCAGGAGGGACCCCGAGATGCGACAGGCTGGGTCCAACCAGGGGCGACCCGGGAAGGGAGGGGAGTCCGGTTGTCGGCATGTAGGCCACGTCCCTGGTGAACATGCTCTCATGGTGAGGCAATCCATGATGTCACCGCTGTGGGCTGCAGGTGGAGAACAGACAGAGGACAGAAACAAGTATGAGTCCGACAGATTTCTCTCTTGGTTGGAGCATGTGTTTGCTCTCAGCGCAGAGAGCTGGCTCACGGCAGCAACTGTTTCACTGCTGTCAGGTCTGCTGTGTGACTAAAGGTTTACATGGTTGTTGGGCGTCTTTTTCCGGTTGGACAGATCCCAGCGCGTCGCCGACGGCCAAATCGTGATGTTTGGTTTTTCCTCAAGACGTGAAGCTAATGTCTCATAAGTGTCTGATTCATTTCTTCTTCACCGACGGACAGAGGCAATTTAGTTCAGTGAAATTTAAGAATTTAATAAGAAAATAAGAAAAATGCACAGACTTGTTAATATTATATTCACCACATGGCCAAAAGTATGTGGACACACCACTTGGCCTTCTACTTGTTAGTGGATGGGCATGGACCAAACAAATGACTTTCTCTAACATTTCAGATCGTTCCTATTACACTGATGGGATTTTTCTAGGAAGTTTGTATTTAATTGAAAGAGGGAGAAGATGGAGGCACCCGTATTGTGGATGGCTCAGCAATGTGGATGTGTGTCATCCATCTTTGTTTACGGTCAAGACTTCAACAAACACCTTTGGGATGAAACACAGAAATCAGGGACTTATTGACCAAAAGCAGAGGCTCAGTTTGGCAGATATATTGTACATTATTATATTGTAATAATATTTACATTTCATAAATTATCTCAATGACTCTGTAAGCTCTAAAACATTTGGGGGAGGGGGGATATTCCACCAGAGCATAGCTGGCACGGCCGCGCTCTTCTCAGAATTGTACAGTTTAATGTTTACCCATATTCCCCACTGGTGTGGAATTCTATATATGTGCGTGAGGTAATGTTTTTCAAAGCCATGACCGAATGTGTTTGAGTTGGACACAGAGAGCTCCCTTGGATTTAACACAGGCAATGGAGGACGATAGCTTGTCCGACAAATTATATTCAAGGAACAAAACGGTTCCCAATAAAAGAGGTAAAGTTAATGGGTATTTACATGAAGCTGGATTCATGTCAAACTTAAGTGATTTCAGAGTTTGAGGGAAAGAGGCACCGAGCCACAACTTGAAAACTCATCTACAATGACAAAAAACTTCTCTAAAGGATTTCAGTGTGTACTCACATCAAGCGTCACCAGTGGAGGTCAAATATATATAAATATAGACGTGATTAAAGGAGGAATAAAAGAGGAGGTGAACTTTGCACCAGGGGAGCTGACATGTTGGTTTACAGCAGGTGTGTGAGTGAGTGTTTAATTGGGCCACCAGGTGGGTGAGAATGGGCGTCAGGCAAAGGTGTCCTCCCCAAGTGCCTGATGAAAAAATCTACAACTGTACTAATTCAAATACATTTTATTTAATGATAACATTTAATTGAAAGTAAAGCAAAGGAAAGGATATCTAAATAAACAATAGGAAACCATTTAAAGCAAAATTAAACAGGATAAAATAAAAATAAATAAAAATTAAAACAGGTACATCTATTTCTTTAATGAAGCCAGGATTTCATAATTATATATTATTATATGTATATTTAAATACATATACAGGTAAGGGCAGAGTATAAAATAAATAAAATTAACTAATGTAAGTTTTGTCTGTGGAGGAATCAGATATTAAAATGATTGAGAGCTGCCGGGGCTCAGGTGCTACGACAACGTCTATGAAGTATAATGCGGTTTACTTCGATGTAGGGCCCCCCCCAGGTCCCTGAAACCAATGTCCACAACTCCACATGCAGGATCCCAGCCCAACCAGGGCGGGCCACAAGTTTTTCTGACTGTAGAAACCTAGTGAGCAGCTTATATTCAAGGTTTCCACTTTCTGACTGATTAAACACTCACGACGAGCTAAATTAGTTTTGTCAAAACAACACAATTCAAATCCGTGGGAGAATAGAAAAACGTGAAACGCTCATTTAGCAGTCATAGAAGTGGTAATCTAATAACCATCGAGCAAGGCACTTTGATCCAGTCGACTTTAATGGAGCTTTTGAGGTAGTTTTATATCTGTAGGATCATTTTTTTTTAAATCTGATGCTTTCAGCTCCCCCCCCCAACCATCAGGGATGAATCCAGCAATCTCCAAAGGCGCTGAGAGCCGAGCGTCCGCACTTGTGCCGCCGAGACGAGGGGGAAGCTTTGAAATGCAGATGGCGCGGCCTATTGACTGTCACCTGTGTGAGGCACTTTAACTCCTGTCGCCCAAATGAGCCGTTTCTCAAGAGGCACATTGTGATGTGTGTGTCGGCCGACAAGGCACACCGCCGGTGATTGCTCCATTGTGGCTGTCAGCTAGTGAGAACAAGGTATTCATCCTTTGTCAGGGTGACGTCTCCTCTCTCATCTCTCATCTCACCAATGACACCCCCCACCCACCCCCCCTCCCTGTTAACCTCTTGTCTTGATTTGGAATTACTGCTCAACGGCCTGGTTTACTGGTGCCACCATTGCTGTCAATGGGGAGAGGTGCAGCAGCCTTTGTGTTTGCTTCCACGTGGGGATCACTCTGCTGCCTCACCACTAAGAGCAATCGGGATTCTCTTGGACAAACTCCATCTTGTTATTTAAGTTTTTTATGCTGATCCAACCTCGCTGTAAAATCTGAGAATAGGGTTGTGATACTACAAGATTTAAAATGTTATTCGGTATCTCTTATTAGAGTGGGGAATATCAGAAGATCAGCCTGTCGCCTGCTTTAAAATGAGCAATGTTGAGAATCTTGTTAAGTTATATTTTAGCAAAGGATTAAAAAAACTAAATATTTCATCTTTGGGCTCAATTTATTTCACTCTACTATATTGTCTTGAAATATTGTCAGGGGTCTTAGGATATTGATATTTGAAAACCTAGGAGAATAAAAATATGGGTTTTGTATTTGTAAATAGTAATAATAGGGCTTGATGTGTTTGTTTTGGGGGAATTATCCCTTTAAGAAAGTTTTCCATAATTTTGTGTTTTTTTGTGCTTATATTTTTTAATTTTACACATTCTGAAAACACAGTGTGTAAAGTTTGTGTCCCCAGTTCAAAGCGCTGACACCTAATTTTGCCTTGAGAGTAAATCAGATGTATGTTGTGTAGCATAACGATGACAGAACTTGGAGGTGTGGCTTTGACAAAGTGGACGACACACAACAGCTTTAATATCCGCCTGTCCGGAATAAACGCGCACGCTTATAGTTCCTATAGCACCTCATTTATTTCCTGACACTAATGCTGCATACTGTGTCCGTGTTGTGCGTCTCTGCTTATTCCCTCCCCCCTTTTCTTCTGTTTTTTCACCCATAATTCAAAGTGAAATACTTCCAGCCATTTGACACAATTAGGCGCTCTCTTCCCACCGCATCGCATCCCACTGGATGGCCCTCATTATCACGAGCCCCTTGCCTTTTAGATAACTTATAATGAGGCCGAAAATGTTTCACATTTTGCTTTTTTTCTGCTACACCGTCGGTTCAAAGAGACCTACTTCAACCTAATTAGGAGTTCCAACCGCCGCAGTCAAATGCTTTTCCTTGTTTCTTATGGGTTAACAGCGGTGAGATGTAGATTTCCACCAGACAGGGTCTACAGCCATTATGTCGAATTGGTGACAGATATCAGTGATGTCCGAGTCCGACTGAGGAACCGTGCGGTGGGAAGCAGCCGCTCTGACAGCGAGGATGCTGGTAGTCGGATAATACAGGGGGGTTTCTGCTTTTTTCTATCCCCCAGATCAACTCACATCTGCACATCTGGGAGTCAAATTGAGAATTACAAGAATGAAAAGAGCAGAAAAACCTGCTTTTCCTCCTTTGGTATGTTTGTCGGATGAACAGCTGAGGCCCCGAATGTTCCTGAAGGAATCCACCGAGGACCCTGGATCAACATTGTGCTGTTTAATTGTCTTCCCATTTGTGCCGAGCACCTGCAGAGATCCTCCGGACTCGCTCCCTCGTGGAGTCAGTTGGACGCCGAGCGGAAAATGGGAAGCATGTGCCGATTCCTGATCGGAAAAAAAACTGTGAAAATGGACCAAATGCACACAACCTCTTCTCCCTTTTCTTTTTTTGTACTCCAGACATCTGCATGTTTAATTTACAGTTGGTGCATTTACCCCGGCAATCATCGTAAAGTGATTTAGTTACAAGTGCAACAGGAAACTAAGCTCAGTGGTAATTACAAGCAACTGATAGGAGCCGAGCAGGTCACAGAGCGACTGCACGATCGACAACAGATGATAGCAACGTTTGAAAAAAAACACAAGATGAGACCAGGGCCCTTTGGTTTGCTTCAAGGAAATCCCACCATTACAGGGAATTTTATTAATTATTCATATATATGATGCTAAGTGGACTTCTGCATAATGAAATCATGACCTAAGGCTGTAGTTAAGGGTCATGGATCCAGTCTCCTCCATGTTAACACTTGGAGCATGGACCAAATTCAAAAAAGTACATGCTATATAAGTTTTACTCAAAAATCTTTATAAGTAGTTATTTTAGGAAGTTCTTATCATTCTCATATATATTCACGTGTTTATGTTTCATAATTGACAGCTGAGACCCACTGGTTGAGATATTTTGGCTTCAGGAGTGAATGGTGGGAGGAAGTGGAGACGTAGGTCCATCTTTATTCCCAGTCTATGGGTTAAACTGGTCAGAATTGTCACGTCTGTCAGTTTAGTTTGTATTTCTGCCTCTGTGTTTTCTGTTTCCTGTTTTATTTTGTAGTCTCTGTGCCTGGTGTGTCGTTCCTGTCTTTACTTCCTGTCATTGATTGTCATCGTCAACCCTCATGTGTTTCACCTGTGTTCAATTGCCCCTTCCTTCCCTGTGTATTTAAGCCTCTGTGTTTCCTTTGTCCTGTGTCGGATTGTCTGTTCATCTCCCCTCTGTCGTCCATGGTGCTGTCTGTGTTCCTGTCCTGCCTTGTCCTGATCCCCTGAGCTTTGATCCCCTCTCGTAAGCTTTCTTGTGCTTTTGTTTAGTTAGTGTTTAGTTTAGTTTTTTTACATTAAATACACTTTTTTGTTAAAATCTCTGCATCTGGGTCCTAACTTCTCACAACCCTGACAAGAATGAAGTTCTCCACATTTGGAGGGTTGAACTACGATTGGAGCTAAAAGACAAAGCTCAGTCGCACTTGTCTGATTCTAAACCCCTCGGTAACAGATCAACGTAAAACCTTTTCCAAACGTCCATCTCTCAGGAGCCTGTGGATCGGCCGGCTGTCCACTCAGATAATTACGAGCACGGACCCGAGCCCTCTGACCTCTGCTGACCCCTGAACAATTCAGCTTTCCACTTGAGTAAGTCGTAGGTGTGTTCACTGGGCGCCAGCTTGTTCCTGTTAATAATGTTAGCACTGAACCTTGGACCTCACCTGACTATAGCATCTGGGACAATAGCCAGCTCCAGTGTGTGTCAGTGTGTGTGTGTGTGTGTGTGTGTGTGTGTGTGTGTTTCCTTTCCCATAATCTTGTTCCCCTTGCCGAGCCACAGAGCCTATAAAGCTGTCACTGAACATGTAGAACACGTCACCTTTGCCGGGGTTTCTCTCACACACACACACACACACACACATATATCCCTACAAACACACACACACACACACAGAGCTGTTGCTATATCACACACACTCTACAAGCCACTGTTACACATGCACAAAGGTATGCGCATGAGAACTCGCAAGAAAAACAAAACGCTGTACTCACTTCACACCCTGGGAAACACACACACACACACACACACACACACACATATTTGCAGCTCCACAACGTAAAGCTCAAACACACACACACACACACACGTAACATTCACACTTTGCAGAAAGGTCCAGATAAACACACAGCACTAACCTCCACAGATTACTGTCATTACTTGTAATATGTTAAATTGGAAGCCTGACAGTTTAAAGAGTCGTTCAGTGTATTAAGGATCACCAGTGTTTACACACTGCAGCGATCAGGATGTTATGACTCGGAGTAAACACCCAGACAGATAAATCAATAAGGAATTTTTCTTTCTTTCTGCAAACAGACTGCAGCTACATCTGGAATAATATAACATTTCTCTTTATTTCAAATCCCACCTTCCCTCTGTTCAATACAGTAAATTCCCAATCTAACATCCAGGCTGTTCTACAGTATCATCCTCTTCCTCTTGCTGATTGACTTGTATTACCTCCATCAAGGCTCCTGTTTGTTTGTGAGTCAGCAGGATTACACAAAAAACTACCAGATGGATTAACTGGAAATTTAGGAGTTAAGACAGAACCCATTAGGTTTGAATACGGATCTGGATCAGGGGGCTGGATCCCGGAATAATTCTTCCCTTTCTTTAACATTGTGAGAGGGCAATTTCATTTCCATCACCTTCCCAGGGGATAATTCATGGATCGTGATGATAAAAAAAAAGGACATATTGAGGGGACTAGCATCCATGAGTGTGGGGGTGCAGCTTGATTGAATTGAAGGGGACTAGTTGGCCTTGGTGGAGGTAAGCCCCCATATGAGTGACATTCCAGTTGAGCATGTATCCTGTTTAATTGTCTGGTTTCTGTCCCTAGTTCGTTCTTTCAGAAATTTTGATTGGGATATATAGGTTTACTAATGGTATAGGTTTTACCATCAAAAGTAATTCATGCCTACCCAGTCTACCTGTGTAAATGGAGAGTAAATAAGTACATATACAAAAGTATTCTCAGATACAGTTAAATAATATCATTATTTTAACAGTACATAACATCCAACTGGGTAAAGTTAGAAACTCCAGACCCCCCGGTGGCCTCACAAATTCAAGTTCCCTTCCTCTCAATTAGTAATTTGATTGATTGCAAGATTATTTAGGAATTAGCATCACAAACAAATTCAATTGACGCAGTAATTGTCTCTTTTCAGTGTTTTTAGCCCCTTTTCTTTAAAGAGTGGACCTGTGCCAAACTCTGGCTTGAGGACTGTAAAATGTGCAGCCGTCTTTCATCGGCCCTCTTGAGGAAAAGAGTCCCTGCACTTGAGAGACAGCCCGACTGAAAGAGGAAAGCAGCAGAGTGCAGGTGCTGGAGTGTGCGGCTGTAGAAGTAGTGTGTGGTGTGTCAGTCTGTGCATTGTTTGTGGCTGTGTGTGTGTGTCATTTGTGCATTATGCATGTGCATGAATATCCATGTGAAATGTGTAGCTGTGTGTGTTTGATATGACTGCATGTGTGTGTGTGTGTGTGTGTGTGTGTGTGCTGTGCAGGCCCTGTGTGTATGTGGGGGGCCAGCCAGCTCCTGGTCTGACAGGGGGATTATGGGAAACAGATGACTTGCGCTTCTAATTTGCGGCCTTAAATTGCAAACAGAGTTTCAGGAGTCCAGGAGAGTTATAAATGGTGGAAAAAAAGGTGTGTGTGTGTGTGTGTGTGTGTGTGTGTTGAAACGGTGGGTGGTTTATGCCACACACACGCAGCCCGATCACTCCAGGTTGCCTGCAGGTTCACCCAAACACAGAGTGACAGGTTATACATTTACATTTCATTTTACATTTCAGATGTTTTCACGCTGGGCAATGAAAGCCGCAGGAGGACGAATCCTAACACCTTGACGGTCGGCAGTGAGGGGTGGGGGGGGTCAAAGGTCAAAGCTTTGCAGCTCCGTCTCAATTGGTGCGACAGGTTTAAGTTTCAACTTGCTCCTTCAGAACAAAGGAACTCAAACGCTCTCGCTTCTGGGCCGAGAAATTATTTTTCATCACGGGGAATCCATTTCAAATTATGACTATGAATAAATCTTATGTTAATTACAAATAGTCCGTTTTTAAAAACCCGGCAAATTAACTTTTACTGAGAGATCAAAGTTTTCGTAGAACGAAAGCAAGAAAATAGAATTAGTTTTCTATGGTTTGAAATTAATTTTATGCAGTGTAATGCTTTCAGGCGCACTAGGCAGTTATGAAGCAGCCTTCAACCCCGAACAAACAACTTCATTCTTTAAAAAGAAAAGTACAAATGGCATTAAAGGAGAAATTATTTCAGAGGTCAGATCATGTGTATGTGTAATAAACTATAGCTAAATACTAATAACAGTAAATCAGTGTATAGTGCGTGGTCAGTTATGGACATCAGGAAGGAGGGGGGGGATCCCACCGTGCTAAAGCTCCTGCAGCACATTGGCCGTGAAGGTAAACAGCTGAGCCAGCAGCACATAAACCGGCACCTGTTGGTGATTAACTCTTTCACCAGCGAAGGTAGAGCGGCACGCATCCCCGCGGCGAGGAGGAATGCGGCGCCAGGACATCTGAGACAGGCCCGGAGATTCCTGACCAATGAGAGCGGAGGGAGAGGAAATTCCCAGAGAGACCCGCCGCGGTGGTTTTCACCTGGCA
Organism: Pseudopleuronectes americanus; assembly: GCA_038501795.1. Lineage (NCBI taxonomy): Eukaryota > Metazoa > Chordata > Actinopteri > Pleuronectiformes > Pleuronectidae > Pseudopleuronectes > Pseudopleuronectes americanus. Next base: position 3,971,978 of record CM076739.1, on the reverse strand, counting down.
CCTGTTGGGCGAGCGGAGGGGACTCGTCAGAGAGAGAGAGAGAGAGAGAGAGAGAGTGCCCCTGCTGCTGGTTACAGCTGCAAGTGGTGGCTGTCAGTCACTGTTAGGAAACCTGGTGTGAATCATCATCACAAGGGTCTCCAGGGATTTCCCCCTTGTTGTGGAGCCCAGACCCAAAGTAAAGAGTGGGCCCATGAGGAGGAGCATTACCAGAGAAGTCACAGCGAGTCGATGACATTTCTCTAACATGCAACAGACACAAAACAGAAAGAAACAGCCAGTGCCGAAGTGAGAAACATGTGATCTCCACCCCGAAAAAGTGATTTGTCATGACTCAGTCCCATTTTCTTAGTTGAGTTGTTGTGTCCAACCTGATGAGTGTGATGTTGTCGTTCCTGAAAATAACAATTGTCCAATTGACCAGAGTTTAAATTCAGTATTAAGCAAAATGGGATAAATGTGTGTTTTCGGGAAATCAATTGAAAATGTGAAATAATGAATTCAAAACTAAACAAGCAGCTCTCCTGGAAAACTAGAGTGGATGTGAGGCAGGAGTCATCTTGTCATGTGCTTGGACAGGAAAGTGTGTGTGTGTGTGTGTGTGTGTGTGTGTGTGTGTGTGTGTGTGTGTGTGTGTGTGTGTGTGTGTGTGTGTGTGTGTGTGTGTGTGTGTGTGTGTGTGTTGTGTGTGTGTGTGTGTGTGTGTGTGTGTGTGTGTGTGTGTGTGTGTGTGTGTGTGTGTGTGTGTGTGTGTGTGTGTGTGTGTGTGTGTGTGTGTGTGTGTGTGTGTGTGGTCAGGTCAGTGTCTGGACAGATTTGACACACACTCGTTTTCATCTCGGATTCCAAACAGCATGCCATCACACTGACATCACATGTGACAATGGAGTCTCTCTCTCTCTCTCTCTCCGCACCCTGCGCTCCTCCACAGTGCACGGTACTTCATGTTTTTATGTATGCCTTGAGTTTCTTTTTTTTACACAACAATAAAAACCAGGTCTAAAAAAGCATGTGTTACAGTTCACCCCACACACACACACACACACACACACACACACACTCACTGCTGTTTGGAAGGAAGCAGCAGGAGAGTGGAGTGACGACTGATCGGTGTACACAATCAATTCCGAGGGCACAACTATGGCAGGAAATGCAAAGTAATCGGAGGGGAAGTCCACGGATGGAGGTCGGCTCGCGGCTCAGCCCGTGACACGCGGCTGGATGATGTTTTCTGTGAATCACAATTCAAAAAGGGAAATACCACGATGGCATCACTATAAAAAGTTGTCCTCTCGGGCTTTCGGATTAAAATATTTCACAGAACGCTTGTACTAATAAATCTGAAGTCTGGAAAAACAAGGGTTTACACCAGGCGAGGGAGGGGCTGAACGTTCAGCTGCATTGTGGGAAATGTCACAGCCAAGATTGTTGGAATCCTGGGAGTAAGGCTACGTCCATACGATCAACTTTAAATACTAAAATGGGGTTTTAAAATGAAACCAACCTGTGGATCACTTCTGTTTCTATAAGCTTTGGCGTCTAAACTTATGCCGTCTGCGAGTGTATTTTGATACCAGGAATAATAGGTTTTTCCTCCTCTAAAGTTTTTGGGTTTTAACTGTGGGGAGTTGAGAGCCTGCTAATAAACTCGATTCTGTTTTTTAGGTGAGAAAAATCCCATTCAAACCCATATAAAACCGAATAATGGCACCACGATGGCTGACACAAGTCCTGGTCCCCCTAAAAAAAAAGGGGAGAACTGTGATGTGGTCCCTTAGATCTTAAAACGTAATCCAAATCAAGCGCAGGAAACGACTGGAGGGATCACGGGTAGAGGGAAGGGGAAGAAAAATCAGTATGTGGATTTAATTTGAGTTCCACCTCCGCTGCCAAAAAAACTCTCCAACCTACGAGCCTTGTATTTACAATTCACGGTCGCCTTGTTGTTGGGCAGTGTGAAACTCGACTCAAATTGGATTTTCCACTCCGTTTTAGGACAAGGAAAACAAAGTGTAGGTGTGAGCGACGCTTCGCTTGAGATAAGAGCAAAAAACACAACTGGAATGATCCCAGTTGTCCACGGGTCGTTTCCCTTAATCATGTGGCGTCGCGTGTGCGTCCGACCGTGACCGGTTTGGATTGTGACGTAAACATGGGAAAACATTTCCAAACCCTGAAAAACTCCAAAACGAGATCTTAATCGAAACCAGTTTGGTGAGAACGAGGAGCTGAGAAAAGGGGGAAATGAGTTGCTATCAGAACCAGTATACAGTGGGAGGACTGGTGCTGGGTGGAATCAAGGAGAGAGAACATGACGTGAGGCCGGCAAACACACACACACACAGACAACACACTATCCAACAGTGGTACACTTCATTGTGTTTGCTGCAGTTCCTTTAAAAACATCCAACCACTGTGAAAGATATCAGCCCTTTTTTTACTTCTCGTGGTGCAAACAGTTTATCACAACACAAATCAACAACACAAACCCCATTAATGTCTTGGTTTTTTATACTGAGCTATTCGTATGATTTACGAAGCCACGCAGGATATAAAGAAGAACAAAGGTCAGCGTCATCTGTCTTTGGGAAAGTAACACAAAACATTGTGTACACCTTTTCATCAACGTGTTTATATGCCGTTCATATGCAAGTTATCAAGTTATTTAAATGTTGATTGGTTCCTTATTCTTGATTTCAGGGAACTTATGATTATATTTTAAACTGCTATCAGGGTTGGATAGAAGGATTCACACACATCCAGTCCATCTTTGTGTCATTCATGCACAAAATCAAAAGAAGACATGTGCACTTGTCGTCCATCAAAGTCCACATATCAGAAAAAAAGCAATTAAAGGTAAAATGATTAGTTTGAAGCTCTTGTTTCTGTACCTTGTGTAACCAGCTACTGTTTGCATGATCGGCCTCTACATGAGAGGGCCCCACTGTGCCAGGACGCACTTATCTAACCGTGCTCCTGCTCCACTGTCAACACAACAAATTCCTGGACAACAACAAAAAAAACGGCAGAGGTCCACACTGTACTTGAAACTGGCAGAGGAGGGAGGGAGGGAGGGAGAGGGAGACAGGAGGGAGGGAGTGGGAGAGGGGAGGGGGGGGGGTGTTACTGGCTTGGCATGGCAGTCCATTTAGCAGCCCATGCAAAGTGTTTACAATAAGTCTGTCTGTGGCCTCATTGTCTCATAAATGAGGACAGCGAATCACCTGGCGAGACAAGGTCCCGAAGTGGAAAGGCCTTTGTTCGGGCGGGCGGACGAAACCTTTTTCCCCCCCGATGCCTTCCCAGGGGAAGAGAGGTATTCTTTTTTGTTGTTTAACCGACAGTCATTAGTTGGGCTACAGTGGGGGGGGGGAGAGACGAAGAAGAGAGGGGAGGAAGGAAAAAAGGAAAAAACGTGAGGCCCTGTGCGGGACCTGAACCTTTTCAAATGCGAGGCGCGCCTTTTGTTTTTGCAACCCTGTCAAGAACGGTCACCTAATTAGACCTGATATCTCTGGCCAGAGAGAACCCGTTTGTTAATGGCTCTTTACGGAATTTTCTTAATGAGTTTAGATGGCCATTGTGTGGCAGAGAGCTCCTCTAAGACAAGAGCATTTTCCACCAACTACACACACACACACAGAGACACACACACACGCGCGTGCACGCCCTCGCACGGACACACAACAGAAAAGAAGTGAAATGAGGGCGAAGCGATGGGGGGAGCGAGCTGACATAACCGTGGGCCAAACAGGGCAAGGTGTAGCGAGGGGCTGGGGATGGAAATCGAGGCAGGGTCATTAAGGCAGAACAAAAGCAGGCGAGCGCGCACCCGGGGGGGTGGGGGGGGGTCCTGCTTCCTATCTGCATTGTGTCGGGGCTCGGCTGGGTGGCGTTGTGCGTTCCCAGACACAAGCAGCAGCAGCACGACACCTTGATGACATCATGTCGCGGACGCCGTACTCCCCCTGCAAACTCCAGCCGCTTCTTCTTTATTTTTATTTTATTATTTTATTTATATGTGATACCCTCTCCTCTTAAACCCAACCTCCATGCCAACCCCCTCGTCCTCTCTCTCTCTCTCTTCTGCTTTGTTCATGTCTCAAGGCTTTCCCTTTCTTCTCGTGCTCTGTGGAGAGGGAACAAGCTTGTTAGCTGGCATGGATATTTTTGACTGGAGATAGACTTTGGCCACTTGCCTATGGAAACAGTGTCAAAGCACAACCTGGCTTAATTGTCACATCGGCAGTCCTGGGAGAGGTCTTTGGTGAGGTCCAGGCCTAATAAATATCAAAAGCTCCTCTCATCTCTCTCTCTCGCTGCTCTTTCTCCCCCCCCTTCCACCCCTCTCTCTCTCTCTATCTCTCTCACACACGTTTTTTTTGTGCCAGGGAGGGAAAACTTGTAAATTAATCTTAGTGTCAAAACAAGACTTTTCTCTTCTTGCCTCAGAATCTCTAGTTATTTTTCTGTTTTTGTCCCAGAAGTTTTCATCAAAGGGGAGCGCTGTCTGAGACCTAGTGTAAGACCATCCGTGCAATTTATAGATTTGATGTTTATAGAGGCTTGCAGTTCCTCAGTTGATTTAATGAGAGTATAAAGCTTCAGCAAAATACACAGCAGCAAATAGAGTAAAAGAAATATATATATATATATATATATATATATATATATATCAACACAACAAACTGAAGCTGTTCAGGAGTGAAACATTTACACCAGTGGAATTCGGGGAACTCCAGGTTTGATGTAACTTGAGGTTTTTTCCAAATGGGTCACCACACTGTGTCACAGCGATATGGTGGCATGAAGCATTGATTCTCGATTAAATAAACAATGGCGGGGTGTTGCATTTCTGCTAACACTGTGCACTCGCACAAATACATTCTCTGAGCTGAAATTTGGCACAACAAAGAAAAGATGATACAACTTTGATTCCGAGAGGTCGGTTAAAGCAGCGGATTCTTGACCTTTTCATAATTCATGTTACGGTAATTTCTAATGTTATCGTAGCTCCTCCCACTGTAGTTGTGTGTAGTCAGAAAACGTATTACGACGACAACCACATATTCACAATACAAACCATACGTACGCTGTTGGTAATAATGTAGAAATGCAATCACTCATTACTCATGATGTCAACAGGCTGATCTACATCCCTGTGTCCTGTTTGTGTGGTTACGGCAGAAAGAAAACAAAACGCACAACCCTTCATTCATTTTCACTTTAACTATAACAGAAAAGACAAAGATATGTCAACAAGCGGTGAGGGGACAGGGACACTTCCTGTAGCCCGATACCACAACCTGCTATTAAATGGAGACAAACAGGGCAGGCACTAATTGTGTATTTGCTTTATTAGCTTTGATGAGGCAAATTAATCAAAAGAAAAGATTTTGCCCTTTCACATTAAAACCACTGGGCTGTCCTTCAGCTAAGGGGGGGGGACACTGTTCGGCAGAACACAAATCAAGCTCTGGCAGTCGAAACGATGGAGAGGTGGGATGATGAGAAGAAGAAGAAGAAGAAGAAGAAGAAGAAGAAGAAGAAGAAGAAGAAGAAGAAGAAGAAGAAGAAGAAGAAGAAGAAGAAGAAGAAGAAGAAGAAGAAGAAGAAGAAGAAGAAGAAGAAGAAGAAGAAGAAGAAGAAGAAGAAGAAGAAGAAGAAGAAGAAGAAGAAGAAGAAGAAGAAGAAGAAGAAGAAGAAGAAGAAGAAGAAGAAGAAGAAGAAGAAGAAGAAGAATAAGAAGAAGAATAAGAAGAAGAAGAAGAAGAAGAAGAAGAAGAATCAGACGGACACAGGATGACACATCAGCCCACGTCCGGCCCTGGGATGCGATGGACATTGGGGCAATATGACTGTGTAACGGTTTGGCCATAAAACGCCTTTCAGTCATTGTCACATTAGTGATGGATGATGTCATAGATACATAGGGGGCTTTATTTCCAATGATTAATAAACCGGAGTTTCACATCGTGCACTAAATCATTTCACTATCAGGGCAGCTGAAGAATTTAAAAAAAGAGTTTATGTGGCTTTTCCCACCCGAAGGAATAACATCCTCCAGAACGTATAATACACACCATTTATTAAAATGTTATATATATATCTCTTATTTTACAGTATATGTTTTGTGTGTCTCTGACCCGCTGCCTCCAAGCAAATGAACCCTGTGCATTTATGCTACATGGAGCATTAAGTGAGTCTGGCTCTGATTATAAAGGGACAATTCACCTCTTTTTCTTTTTTCTTTTTCTGTAAACACAGCGCTCCGGGGTCGAAGTGTCTCGCTCAGCCACGACTGATGCACTCAGACAGTCATCGCCGCCTCGTAAATAAAACGAGGAGGGGAATTTAGGCTTTTATCTTCCCCCCCGTCCGTTTTAATAAGCACACTTTGTGACAGCTTAGGTTTCCCACAGCATCTTAGGTGATACACAGCCGAGGCGGAGACCTCCAATTAAAGAGGGAGGGGAGAGATGCAGAGTGACACAGCGAGGGGAAGGTGATGAGGGGAGAAAACGTGCGATGGGGAAGGAGGAACACGGCTGGTTGAGGTTGAGGGAAAGGTTTTGGATCTGCATGGGCCCTTTTCTTTATAACCCCACTCTTGTCTGTGCCCTCGCCTTCGTTAACCGAGTTAGGCCTGTTACATTAGCCGCTGGAATGCTTTATGTACTTGTACCAATTCAATTATTTGTTTCTGCGACTCGGCCGCAGCAGGAAGCGAGGAGAGAGGCACTCACATAAATTCTAGCTGTTAATTTCCAAGTAATGCAGTGGCCGTGATCATTTAAGACAAGACAATTGATACCACTGTCAGGGAGGAGACATCTCTGAACGATGCTTCTTCTCTCTCTTGTCTTGTTGTTTTTTTCCACATCTTGTTTCAGACGAACGTCCCGGAAAGCCCTTTGATTAATGTAATACAATAAGAGGAATGGGGGGCTCAAATGCCCGCACACGTCTCCTAGTTGAATATTTGACTCAACAAATGAAATTCCCCCTGTCTGTCTCCTCCTGCACTTGAGGACCTCTCAATCGTTTTCTTTGTCATCAATCAATAGACATGACAGTGACAAACACTCCGAGGTCCCCGTCTTCCTCTTCCTCTTTCGTGCTTTATTGCTCCACGGCTCCTCATTGTCAGGCTTGCCGACACATGTATTTCCATGTCATCTTTTGGAGGTGTCAAAAAGATGACAGAGGGAAAATGCAAAGGGGGGGAGGGAGGAGGAGAGAAAGGAGGAGGGGGGGTCATGAGCAGGAAGCAATGCCAGATCATTTATGTCAGTCTCGGGCGGGAGACGGCGATCGTAAATTCATACGTCCACGCACACGGCGCCGCGGGGTCACTTAGCTCCGCGGCATAAAAATTTAGATTAAGTGGACGTACTCTAGTCATATAGACAGCTTCTTTTTAAATTTACACCCCCCGCAGATCAGAATCACTTCATCATTTACCAAGTAGGATAAACGGGCGGGGATTTATCTCGCAGGTGGTCGATGGCAGGGCCGCACTGACAGCTTACTCTGACTTTGTGCAGCAAAGATCTCCTCTGCAGTTGTAAACCTGTAAAGTGCATTTAAGTGTGTTATTGTTCTGAAAGATCCATTAAAGTATTTCCGTTTCTATTCCGACCTGATCCTGCGTCGCCCACACTAACCTGTTATGGCGCCCCAGGTGCAGCGGGTACAGTTTTCCGATGCGAGAATATGATCTTGATTGATCGACACAGGAATTGTCCTCAAAGTCAAGGCCGTAAAACGCACCTCTCAAGTGCTTAAGGGTGGAACATAAAGTGCAAAGACAAATAATAAAAGAGCATCCAGGGCGTCACGGGACCGAAAGACTAGAACTTCAAAAACGAGGAATCCTGTGTGTTAAAATGGGTTTAGCAACAACTCTCACCTGTGGGTCAGATTCGTCTTTACACCAACTTAAAAACACATTGACTTAAAATATTATTAGAAAAACATGCGCCCCCCTGTTTCCATCCTGTCACCCCGACCAGTCGAGGCAGATGCCCACCCAACGGTTTCTTCCATTGTCTCTCCAGGGGTCACCAAGCCTCACTCACCGTGGGAACCGTGAAGGTGTCGACCTTAGTCTAGACCTACCAGTCAAGCCCCCCCCAGCCAATCATCCACCCCCCCCAAGTTAAAGTGTACAAGCGAGTCCATGTGAGAACACAGGGACATGTCAGAGGATTCCACTGCGAGCGAGTGGGTGTGTTGATGGTGCTTCTCACATGTGACGGATGCCAAACTGAAAAGAATACAACCACGTCAGGATGAAAAAGAGGTGTCATGCACGTAGAGGACGGGGGTTAAGACGGCCAATCAATCTCATTTTATTTGTGTAGTTAATATTCACAAATCATAATTTGTCCCGTGTCACAAGCTGCAGCATCCTTTGCCCTTGAGCAAGAGGGACGAAACGACCAAAATAAAAATAAAAATCATTTTAAAGGAATAAAACTGTAGAGATCTCAGACACATGGAGGGGATCTCTCTCCCAGGATGGACACAAGAGTTATAGATATAGCATTTGACACAGCAAGTCGTCAAAATAACAATATCTACAACATCAATGAGCAAAGACAGAGTCTAATATAAATAGACCAGATTTTCCAGATATTTTCCCAGGTTTATGTTTGCAAAGAGCTTCTGTAAAGAGCCTTGAGATGATGTACATTAAGATCTGCTGCCATACAAATACAACAATGAATGGATGATATATTCACCACAAACAGACAGAGGGGACACCAGGAGAGAAAGACTCTAACCACCTCCCTCAGACACTGACAAATCATTCACGGCTGCTGCCCTTCCCTTGAAAAACAAAGGCAGCGCTCTTTGTCCTGCACCTTTAACCAGCGCCACAGCTCCAGTGAGTCTGAGGAGACGCTGAACTGGAACCTGAGGGCAACACGGGGACGTTTCCCAACAACAGGCCCCGGCTCCTGTCACGCGCTCCATCTTGTGATGAGGATACAAAAGCCCCTGTAATGTAAAAGCATCCTATCCCACATTATGCTGTGAAATCCACACTTCATTGTTTTAGAACACTTCTCTAAAGCGCTTTATCCTGTTTATTTCTGATTTGACCCCGGAACTCGAGGTGTCATCACTTTCCGTGGAAAACAAAGTTGGAGTTTTGACACCTGACTGCTCTTCAAACGTGTTCTTTCATCAATGATTCCGTGTTACCTGTTAGCAGCCGGGACAAAGTCAAGCCTCAGCCACCGGGGCTCCACGTGAGTCCAGGTGGAACTCACCTGTTCGGGACATGCTAATGGAGAAGAGGTGGCAGGTCATGTGTCTGTCGAGCTGGGGAAAGTTAATTATTGGTTCTTTTTCGGTTCACCTGTTAAATTGTGTCCTGTTTTCATAGACTCAAGGTGCAGGGTTCAACCAGTTCATTAATTTTAAGAGGAGATGCAGGCCATGGCACTTTTTCACTAATGGAACGATATTTGGTTATTTCTCTATACATTGTTTATTTTATTCTCTCAAATGTACTTGTTGTTGTTGTGTGCTGATTAGGAACTGGTAGCAGCAGGGTGACAACTGGGTTTAAGTCATTCCTTTATATTGATTATTGAGGCTCTCATGTATGTAAGTGTAACTTCATCATGGTTTTTATCGGGATATCCTGTTTCTTAAGCATGAAGTAAACTTGTAAAGTATATAAATGCCTATTTATTGACTTCAATACGCATTCAATTACTGACTCTGTCTTTTTGTACATACAGCAAAGCAAAATCTGTTTTTGTTAAGATTTGATAATTATTCACAAAACAATGTCATTCTTTTAAGCTGTTCTCAAATCAATTATACAAAAATAATTATAAATATACCACTGATGCCGATAGAAATGCTGAAAGATGGAGGTATGTGGATATTTACTTTTTAATTTAAAGATATGTTGAGTTAAAGCGAGTGAACAGAAACAAATTCCCCTGGATGTTTCCCGCTGCTCCTCTACTACGTGTAACACTAATGTCGATGCTGTAATTCCTTGATCCTGGATTAAAGCAATTTTAATTATCTTCAAAACAAAACACAGGATTCATATTTTTGCCGCATTTGCACACCGTCAATTAAAGGGGAAAAAAAAGACATCCTGATACACTCCTTCACCATCCACGACACCTTCGCTTAATCCACTTACAAATATTTGAGCGGCTTCGCAAACAAATTGATATCATCAATTGTGATGTTGGCAAATACCACAGCCAATCTGCTCATGAATGTTTATCTCCTCTAACACTCACCCACCTGCTAAGAGGTGCCACGCTTTAATGAAATTGTTTGGACTACCGGCGCCTGTTGCTAAGGAACTGTGTCTCTCTTCTGAGGTTTCGCCTGCAGATTTCTGTCATCAAATAATGATTAGAGATGAGCACACCTCAAGGTGCTCGAGCCGGTGAAGGGTGTATTCAGAGGGAGATTGGCAAACAGCTCCGGGGCGGGAGGAGCCTTTGTGCGTTAGAGCCGTCGCTGGCATCCTCTCCCGGTTGTGGCCCTTTCAAAAGAAAACACAACTTAACGCGATTGGAGACGCATCGGTGTTTAGGTTTTTGAAGGTGGGGGACGACCAGGAATTCGGCGGTCTGTGGAATTACACGCCGCTCCTCTGTACCTCGGACAAGGTGTCGATATAAACCTGTTTTCACAGCAACAACAACACCTCTCCCCGGCGATTAGGGATTGTCACACTCAACTTTCCATTCCGCTCCTTCTCTCGTCCACGTTTGATGTCCGATTTCTTCTCCTTTCATATTTTTCTCCAGACCACACATCAGCATACAGACTTGGCCCGGACATAGGTGACTTGAAAAGAACAGGAGATCAGGTGTTCCATGAATATGTTTACACATTGCGGCCTTTCACCGAAGGAAATTATTCCTCACTTTCCTGCTCTTTTTTGTACAAACTACATCTGGAGGGTGAACGTTTGACTTGATTTGTGCAGCTTCACGCTGAACAGAGACACTTACTTTGTGTCTCAGGAGTCCGTGAGTTCTCACCGCTCAGCGCTTCTCCCTTTAACCTTTATGGAGAGAGGAGTCGGCTTTCATATTCAGAACTAGATATAGCACTCAGGAGAGCACACACCTCCATGTTCATTCGGACAGAGTTCTCAATCTATTGAACGTAAACTGTTGTTTCCAAACTGAATCCATTCTATCTCGACTACACATAAGTGGTAGTTACAGGTTTGTAACACAATTTGTTACCGTGCTGCGGCTAAACCCCTCCCCCCCGTTAGAAACCACATTTAAATATGATTTGGATCTGCACACACTCATTGATATTAGTCCCTTTTTAAATGTGAGGTTGTATTTTCATCAGGATGCATTATTCTATGGGAAATGGGTTGAATGTAAAAAAGAGTCAGGAATTCTTTCTTCTCAAATCTCAGTTTCTTTTTGCGTGATGTTCAGCCTCCAACATCCACTCCGGAGATCCGAGCTGGCACGAAAATCAAAAACACACTCCTCTACCCACCGTAGTGCCACCCCCCCCCTCCTGCACTCTCTTTACCCCCAGTTGCTGACTGTAGGTGAGCATCTGGACAATGGCATACGGTTACCAGAGTCTCTCCACAGGCCCTCTGCGTGGTATTCAATCAGGTGGAGGCAGGAGGGCCTCTGGATTGTATAGATCCAGAGGGGCTGATCCATAGGGGTGCTCAGCCGGTGCAGCTCCACTCCCTTTAAACCCGCCGCCTTTTAAGGTAGCGCTATTGGACCATTCACCACATGTTTAGATCAATCCTATCCCTGTTAATGGAAAATAATTGAAGTTTTTCCAAACCTGCTGCTGCTGCCGCACAGCGCTGGTACAAAGAGATGACCTGTGAGGGATGTTTTTAATTCACTACCCTGCACTAACAGGGGGGGAGCAGGGCCTAAATTGACATCTCTGTTTTCCGCAGTGAGGCTAGAAGGTATCTCCCTCGTGATAATCACTAATGCTGCGGAACAGAGGGAGAGAAAGAAAGCTTTCTATAGAGGCTTTCTGCAGGGCAAAAGGGGGGAAGAAGATGTGGCAGTGAAATGCAGACACATCAAGAGTCACGGCAAAATGGTTCTTCCTCCGCGCATTAATGGCCATATCAATTGAATAGCATCTCAAGTGCTTTGAAAGGTCTGCGTTAGACACACACACACACACACGGCTCATACATACAGTCAGCACATCTTGTGATCTCCATCTCTAATGTAAACTTGGTTGAGTGTGGAGAGAGAGAGGAGGAGGAGGGGGGGTAAAGATGTTAACTGTGAAAAATAAATGTCATCATTGGCTTCTCCTTCAAGATGGTTTCCTTAGATAAAAATTCTATGGTCCAACTTGGTTCCTCGAATCAATCAGCGCAATTAGGGCCCGCGGGCCATTACACTGTGCACACATCTTCCCATTCGTTTCACTGAATGCTCTCCACTCCCATTGTGCACGCTGAGGTGTTTGTGTGGAGACTCAATAGAGGAAGTGGAAGTGGAGTCTTAAGAGACTCTTTGTGATCAGGGGTAAATATAGCACAAAGCAAATGGACACGTTAAGGAGTGGAGGTTCTCCACCTCCGTGCAGGTCAGAACACGGGTCGAACACTGAACCTGCTGTGGAGAGAGAAGAACAAGTTCCCTCTGAGCGACGTATATTTACATGCTTCTTCTTTCTATGTGGGTTACTGTAAAACAGCCTGGATGTTACAGTTTCAGCTAGTACAGAAACTGTTTCTGTATCAACCTTAGATACAGAAACAGTTTCCTGTGCGTCGTCTGAGTTCATTTCGTCTTTTGAATTTGTTCAAATCTCCTGATAACGTACAGATATGGATGAAACAGACAAAATAGAGCAGCGCCAACAGAAACTGTGTGGGGGCAGTGTAGCCAATAGTGAGATGATCATAGGACACAAGAAAGACATTTCAACAATGGCGGAACTTTTTTGAGAAGAATTTGTTGTCGGCAGAAACTCTGGACTCTGCGCTTCCCTCTAGAGGATGCATTGCTTAACAAACACACTTAACGTAAAGAACGAGCAAAATACTGAGACTCTTGTTGAAATAATAAGGAACAATATTAGACACTAAAGGCTGAATTATAAGAACATGTTCTGCGGTGTAGCACAGGATTCAAAAACAGTCGAAACACTATGACTCCAAGAACACGTTCAAGAAGACAAAAAGCAGCATTTTAACCAAAAATACTTTTCTTGAATCTGTTTTGACAGTGAAAGCACTTTTGAAGTTATGTAGTTTAATCTCATTCACAGTCTGCAACAACTTAAACTACAACTACATGCCAATTTTAGTAAATTGGTGCATTTTACCACTAGGGTTTCATATAAACATCTATATCTCTACTTATGTAATAACTCGATAGGACTGGGTTTTATTCAGTGTTTATAAAACCAGTAATCTGTATCTTCTCTGCAAAAGGTTGTGACTTGTAAATCTACTCCGAGCTGAAGCTCTTTCTTGGTGGAGTGCAATCCAAACCCCGACATGCCACATGCCAGGGCTTCAATCTTTAAAAGGGCCCCTCTGAGCTTCTCCCTAACTGGCTGGCTTGGCACACTCCGGTGGACTCACGACTTGAGACGGGCCTCACCTAAATCAGCGCACGGCCTGTCCCCGATTAGCGTTAATCGTGAGCTTTGTGCGCGAGCCAGGGCCCGGGCGCGGGATCGGCACCAGTGTCTTCTCTTTTAATTCCATTTAATTTTTACTCGACTGGGAAGGTCAATTACGAGAGCAGAAATTCTGATTAGCCGCGATGGCCTGGCAGATCATCTGAACCGAGCGGGGTTGATGTAAGCGGCACCATGTGGAGGTTGCCTGGCGTTACCTCATCCAGTGAACGCCACGCCGACGCTCGCATCAGAACTAGGTACGGAGGAAGGAGAGGATGCACGGATGCACGGAGGCACCGCTGGGAATGATGAAACAGACCTCTCACGTAGGGAAGGCTCGAGCTCGTCTGCAGGGCACGAACCAGGGCGAGTCAAAACATCTCTCCCCTTCTCTGGCCCTTTGCACTCAGTATTATCACAGTGATATGATACGCGGGGGGGGGGTTCTCTGTTTAAAAGGTAGTAATTACTCTCTTTATTACGTTGGACTGTGCAGATGTAGCTGCTGACTAATGGGTGCGACAGATCGACGGAGTTTGAAAGAATGATTGGCCCAGAAGTTCTGGTCTCATTATTCATCACTTTTACAATATAAAGCAGGAAATAAAAAAGGATCCAGTAATTTTATATTTTCCCTCTTCAGATGGAAAAGACCCTTTAAATGGCCAAAAGTAAGTGGACAAACCTTTTCCATAATAAAAGAGCAAACTGGTGAGTTGCCTGCAAAGAGGGCAGAGCCGAGGGATGTACTGACGACCATGTAGTGACACAGCAGAAAATTATTTTTACTGAGATCTGAAGAAACCACTTCTGGCACCTAGTAATTCAAAAACGCAAAAAAAATGTAAATAAACTCGCAAAAAATATTCAAATAAATGTATGTTTTCCCGTCTGTAGCTGCAAAAAGAGAGACACTTCTATTTTACCAGAAATGCAGACCAGGAGGAAGTTGATGTCCAAGCGTCGGTATCGGTGTCACCTCTATTAGGTGTGTGTGTTGTGGAGTGACAATTGTGCGTTTAGCCTCCCCCCTTGGGAAAATGTAAGGTTATATTATTCATCGGCAACAATTATCTAATTTTGCAATTATAGCGGCGTGTGAGGGGCGAGGACCCAGCATGTATCTGACGAGACGGGACTAAAACAGGAAGCCACCAACTGAGGATAATGGCGAATCCCCAAAAAATGTAATTCTGGTATTAGACATTAAGTTCACAAAATGACGAAAGTGACGTCCGATCATAAATGTGCGTCTAAATATGTTGTGGTTATTCTGTCCTGAGAAACTTTTTATCATCTGAGCAGCTCTCATTAAAAAGTCTGTATGTTCCTATATGTGAGGATTGGCTGTACAGGTGAGGCCTTGCCGACGGGCAGGTGAGGGGGGGGGTTATGAGGCCCGGCTCCGTCAAAAGGCTAATAATTAATGATCAAATGTTAACGGCGGTGGCGGTGCTGCCGGGCTCCACTGATGCCATTAATTCAGCTCAGTGGAGTTCAGGCCTTTTTGCTCGGGACCTGCTGCAGCTGTCACCGTGCGTGCTTAATTATCCCCTCACCCCCCACCCCGCCCTCACTCCAACCAGCCCGCGGCCACCGTGAGACTGCTGCCTCCATAGCCCCCCCCCCACTACCTCTCAACCCCCTTTCTGTCCTTTCCTGGGGTCTGCAATTACGCCCGGGGCTAAAAGCAGAGGTTAAAGTGGGTGAGTGAGTTTAGCTGCCTGCTCCATGTTCACTGTTACTCACAGGACTCCCATGGAATATCTATGTCTCTGCTCATGTTTACTTGCAATGAAACCGTTAGTGTCTGCATTAGTGTCACATACATACTGGGGAAAAAAGCGATACTGGAAGTTAATCCAGATACCAGAGGCAACCAAAGGGGGGGCTGGTGGACGATACCCTTTTAGAGAGGTTCTGATATAATGTTATATATAATATCATCATTAATTGTGAGCCTCATAACCCCCTCACCTGCCTCAGTGCCTCACTTCTACAGCCGTCATCTCCCATCCCATCCAGTGCAAAGACACATGCACATCGAGTCTTTGAAAGGTTTATCTATTAGTGTCAATAATATTGAAACCCCCTACCTGTATATTAAGAGTCAGTTGTAAATGTTATTTTCCCTTTAGTGCTTTTAAAAAAATCATTTCTGCTCATTTCAGTCAAATCAATTAATGACACTCCATCGATTGCTGAGCCAAGAATAAGACAAAATCAATACAAATCCAGACAATACAATTCAATAAAATATATTTTAAAAGCTGCTATAACCGAAATAATATTTGTAAACCTGTATAATACAATATTTATTTCGATATCACAGCATAACTAGCTTAATACTTCATTGTCATATATGAATCGGCTATATTATATCATATATTTGGTGTTTTCTGGTGTTATATCTGCAGGACCTGAACATTGCACCTTGTAGTATCTGTTCAAAACAACTTTCGACAATCTGATATTAACTTTGCCCTTTCCTGCACGTCTCTATCCATTATTCTTATTCTTCAAATTGCTCCTATGAAGCAATATAAGCTTATCAGTGGATACCAGGACGAGATTGTAACTTTCCACATCGTGCAGCCGAGGGAGACAGTGTGTTTGTGTGTCTGTGTGTGTGTCTGATTTACAGTGTATCTGTACAGACCTCATGTACAAAAGTATTGAAGAACACCGTGTGCATGTAGGAAATCCTTCCTGATCAAATAAGAGTGAAAAAGATTCATGCTGTTTAAAGGTAAAGGAGACTCTGTACAATCCGCTCACCTGCCCCTCGGCTAACACACTCTGTCATGTAATATTTACCGGTGTCAGATATCTGAACCTGTCTCCTCTGCCAGGGGAAGTTAAGTTTACCTGCTTGTCTCAGCACGGGGAGACGTTCGAGGAGCACACTCTCACGCTAACCAATACCCTTTAATATTTCATCTGGCCCGGGTGATATGTTTAGAGACCTCTCTGCACTTCCACGCTGTTTCTGAGACCGACCAGAGGAGAACGAGGGGCGGGGGGGTGGGGGAGGAGGAGGGAGAGGAGGGAGTATATATCCACTCTCACTTTGCTGAGGGATTATTTCCGTACCTGTTCAAACACACTCCGGTTGAATTATTAATCCCGCCGAGCCCCTGCGCTGTTCACTTGTAATGCAAGTAGAAAACATCTTGCCCATGCTTTTACCTCTCCGTAGTGGAGAATGTACCTAAGGAGAAAAAAAACAGGGGACACACAAGAGCAGGGATTTCTTGCTCGGGGGGGAAAAGTGAAAACAACGTTGCTTGCGGGCAAAACAAATGCAACACATGCCGGTTAACCTGAGTTCTGTGCGCTCTGAATTATGGATGAGGTATCGGAGTGGATCACTCAAAGGTCTACATGTTGCTCTCCTCTGCAGTGGAGAGGCCGAACCCTGCCCGTCTGATGGAGACGAGAGGGAAATCTGACAGAGTGGAAAGTTTCAGGTGAGTTTCAGGAGCTCCCGAAGAGTCGAGGCAGTTCAAATGAATGTCTATGTCGGCGGCACACATACATATCGAGAACACAGAACACGGGCTAAACAGGTGAGCAGCTCTTTGTGCTGCGAGGGGGGACCGAGCTTCAGGGTTCTGTGTCCTGCACTCTGTAACTTTTACAAATGGACATTACACTAGTTTTGACAACTGGGATTAGGTCAATTCCTATGTTTTTTTGTATTTATTGCATTTTTATGTTATTGCGTTTTTATGTTCTATGTTCACTGTATGCACCAATTACCAGAGCAAATTCCTTGTAGGTGTAAACCTACTTGGCAATACAATACTTCTGATTCTGATTCTGATTCCTGTGTGTGAGTCCAGGAGTTAAGAAAGGCCATGCAACAAGACAGGATAACAAGAATAAGGAAATACAACTTAAGTTTTACTGATGTTTAAGATAATTAAAATCTTGACAATTACTTCTGAAGCAGCTTGTTACTTAGGAAGATAAACACTGAAACATTGCCCTAGAAAAATCAACATTTCTTGTAGGTGCGCACATTTCCTACACACATATACGAGTGTAGCATAGGACACAAGAATCAAGCGTGATGTAAAGAAATACAATTAGATTGAACAGAACAGATGCAGGGTTAAAATGCAGTTATTGAGTTTCTTACAAAGGCCTTTGTGCTGCTTGGCTCCGACATGCGCTCCGACAGCCTGACCAAAGAGGAGGCTTGAACTCAAGGTGAGATGAACGATAATGACTGACCCGTCTTCAAACACGGGATCATTAAGGACAGCGCCGTGTCTGTGGCCTGACCGTGCAACCGCCCAGGGGGTCAGAGGTCAACCCTCTGACCTGTGACTCTCCTCGTCACCGAAAAACAGGCAATGCATTATCTGGCTCTACGGTGCGAATGTCAGGAGTTAATGTGTGACCTCATGTGTACAATACGTCTCCTGTGTTTCGGAAGGAAGCAGCGATTTCAACATAAAACCTTTTTGCCATAGTTCCCCCTTTGGCAACTGTCATGGACTTAACCACCTGAGATGGGACTGACTCACCGAAACACAACTGACACTGCGAGGAGAGGTCACAGAAGAAAAGGAGCACAGATAACTCCACACAGAACTCATGTGTTTTATAGGATTGTAAAACTTCAGCCTGGTGTTCTTTAACGGACCGGTGGAAGCCGACTAATTACAAATTGAGAAGTGATTCTTTAATGACGATGGTGTAGGCCTCTTCAATTTAGTCTAATCACACAAGAAAGTGGCTCAAGATGAAAGATTATCAAAGGAGCTGTGTGCGATAGCTCCAAAAAATTAATATTATCAAATAGCCCCAATCTTTACTTATCAAGAACACTGCATGATAATTAAATCCAAAAAAAAGCATGAGATTCTCAGTTTCTTTTCTCCCATTCAAATGAAAATGGCTGTGATAGGGATAGTTGGCCCTAAATGAAATGTGACAATTAGAGGCATTATGCTCTTTGATTAGAGGATCGCTTTTCAAGATGGGACCGTGAAGTGTGTGAAGATACAAGAGGGAAACAAAAGGCCTTTATCCCACTTTTCACCTATAGTGAGAGGTCAATGCTAACGACAACCAAGAGACTACTCACCAAATGTAGAGGATGTAAAAGCCCGTTCTCATTAAAGGTATCATATGTGCTGAGTGGTTGACCTGGTGGTGCTACGTAGACATGTTCTTACAAGCAGTGTGCATCAAGCTGGATTTCAAATATTCAACAAATGTTCTCAACTAAAGCTCAAAAGCCCAAGAGGAAAACAAGAGGCTAAAATCTGTCAAACGGCCAAAAAACACACAATCAATACAAACTCATTATGTTTTTATACAATACTAATTTTCAACAACATCTACAATATCCCTGACCCCTATATTCAAATGTTTTGATCTAAAATGTATTTTATATTCTACGGTATGATTATGATTTGTACTTTACATTTTAAGTTACTTGCTTTTACTTATTTCTCAGATTTCCAAAACCAAATGTATCAGAAATTTGAACGCGCCACCTTTGAGATAAAACTATTGGACGTGTACTTTAATTAGGTCCATGCCCAATCCACCAACATGGAGGAGGCCGGGTTATAATTATAAACTATAAAGAAAAAAAGATCCTCGGTAAATAAAGCTACAATACAAAAAAAAATGTATATCATGATATCTTATTGTTTACATGAGGAACTTTGCACTACAGATAATAACAGTGTGAATTGCAAAAGGTTGCATATTTTTAAGAGATGATGGAACAATTGGACATAAGCGCTTCTGTACTGCTGCAGTTGATCTTGAATTCCTTGTGAAAGCCGCGGTCCTTAATGTTTGTTGCCGAAAGGACGGAGAGCGACTCAATCGACTTAGAAAAGGAATAACATTAAATTGCTATGAGCCTTTTTTTCCCCCCCCTTGTAACGACAAGAGAAAAGTCCCCGGAATTACACGGGAACGTTGATGGAGATCAATCCTATCAGAGCCCCGGTTGCACCACGGCACACAAGATGGAAGAACGTCTTCGACTGCACAAAAGCAATAAGGAAGGCTTCTTCTGCCCGTCTCTCCCTCCATGCACCGGGGGCGGCTTTCTGCATCAGAAGAATTCCTGGCAAATTAATGCACTACCTCTTGGGCTAATTAAATTAGAGGGGATCAAAACTACAGAGCGGCTTTTGTGGTGGACACAATGTTGTGCTTCATGCGCTCCTTGCTCTGGGGGGAATTTCTGCCATTTAGCCTCATCTCTGCCTGCAGCTCCGCACTGGACTTGCTCTAACACAGTCAAGTTTCTCTAATTTGCTTGAATGAGAAAGAATTATTAACTGATAATAAGAGAAAAAGCCAGCGAGGGGAGTGCGAGAGCGCTGGAGGGCTGCAGGCAAGGATGAGTGGGGAAAGGGCGAACTCCGCGGCACCTGAAACTCATATGAGATTTCTTCTCTTTTTTTCCCTTTATTATTAATTCCTCCCTAAAACGAGGCATTCAGGAGTAAAATTGCTGTGCAAATGACAAGAACGATTACGGTTGTAATTCCTCTTCTTGGGGAAAATGTGCGCTGGCTTTGTTGCGGCTCTAACTGGATCAGGCTGCTAACAAGCTACCGCTAACCACGTAGCATTAAGTGTGACCTCCGCGACGCATGGTGGTTCACGCTAAGGTTATTGTGCGGCGCAGAGGACACAGATACTGACATTACTGACATTACTGTGGAAAAAGAGACGCTAACAACAGCATCCTTCAGCAGATACAAAGGAGGAGGGGGGGGGGACATGTACTAATGTGAATGTGATCATCGTGTTTGTCTGTATTACAGGGGACAGCTGCTGTAGTAACCATAACTGATAAGGGGGCTGTATCTAAAGCGATGTGAGCATATAAGAAACATTTGTGTCAGAACAGCCGGTATTGTGTTGTTGTTGTTTTTCTCTCCATTCCTGACGAGAGTGTGACCAGGACACAAAGTTCTGGCCGGACCCGACCGAGCCTGATCCAAGTCTGAGAGGAATTCAAGTTTGTTGGTGTCAGAACCCGACCTAAGACAGACAGTTTCCCCAATTACAAGCTTCGGCAGAGTACAAAATTTGGTGGATAGCCCAGCTGACCGAAACTGACCCCGAATCAGAATATCATTTAAAAATGTTGGGCCGATTGGATCTGATGTTTCACAGGGTCAGATGTGCTTCAGAAAAGGATGCAGCAACTTCTGGCAAATGTACATTAACTTCTAACAACGTCCGGATTTGACTGACTGTAGCCAATGGAATCATTTACCAGGTAGTTTGAGTTAAAACAATAACTAAACCTGATAGATAGGAATAACTGTTTTTTAATTCATACTGTTCATTTCATTACTTATTATACTGATGCCGTCTTTCATGGTTACATGTATTAATCAAATAGTATGGGTTTATATCTATGTGAAAACAATTAAACATACTTGATAAATAATTGTAGAGAAACAGAAATATTGCCAGTTAATGGGCATGAATAATTACAAGTTTCCAGAAAACTCAAGTTCGACCCGTGCATTACTTTGTTGCTGATGTTTGGGGAACTTTTTAATTTGTGAAATGAGGAATAAAATTATACAGAACATGAATAACAAAGCCAGAAGATGCATTGTAGTCAGTATGAAAGCTATACGATAACAGAGTCTAAAAAAAACAACGCTTTTTCTTCTTTTTCTCAACTTTATGGATAAACTTGTGTCCACACTACAGCGCTCGGGAGTTTTTTTTCCCTATTTTTTCTCCCCGTGCAATTGGCTTCTTGAGATAGTCACACATTATGACCAATTTACAGCAGAATGAATCAATTGAAAGAAGTCGCCCGTACGTAGCTGTGAGGCACGATGTCTGAGAGAGAAGGAGCTGATTTGGATCGGCAACAGAAGTCCTGAATGTGTTTTGCATGCCTTCAGGAAATCTCTCAGAAGTCAAAGGAAGTAAACCCCCCCCCGCACCCGCACCCGCACCCGCTCGCCCTCACCCCGACGAGTCCCGGTCCGTGTTGGCAGCGCCGTGCCGACAGATTAAGAATTAATTCATCCATCAAAGCGTGCTTACCTTGACACTAAGGTGGGGCCGCCCCTCCCTAACAGCTGATTAGAGGCGACATCTGCATTCTGTGGTTCGTCCTGCCTCCGCAATTTACAAAGTGACTGCTGCAATCCTCTGCAACACGTGAGGCAGCTTAAACATTCAGGTTGATATCACGGAGGGGGGGAAGCTCGGCACAATGACACAACCTGAAATCAGCGGCACGCCTCGGCCATGTTTATTACATGAACACATCAGCATCCCCTGATTCATCCGGGATGAAAACATGTTTACCAGCCCTCTGCACTGTAAATACTGAGGAGCCCAGCCGCCCGGGAGAAAGATTACTTTTATTTTTATTGCGGGGGAAAAATGCACCTTAGCGGTAATAGAATTTCCATTGTCCCCTGACAAACAGGGCATCGCATTACGAGCTGTATCAACCCCGGGAACAGAAGCAGGCATTGTGTGTGATTTCCATTTACAAGGCGGTTAGGATGGTTTTGTCTTGTTGCTGTTTTTACACCTGGTTTACTTTGTCAGACACACACACACCCACACAAAAGCTCACACAGACACACAAAGCCTGCTCCTCTCCTCCAGAGACAGGGATGCTGCAGTGGTTCAGTGATCCAGGTTAATGTCGCCACTGTCATGTGGCATCTATTAAAATGAGTGAATGAAAGAAGCAGGACTTGCTGCTATTGTTTGGGATGCACTTTGGTCTTTGAACCATTCTCCCATCTAAAGTCAACAATACTGTATATTGTGGCAGCTGAATACTGGTTTACCTCCACAATTTAGTTTTTAGTAATATATATATATATATACATGTATTATTAAAGTTGAAAACAATATCCTGAATTGACTTTTTTATTAATCATGAAATTGTGATTTTCTGTGCACCTGAACTTACATGAGACAGTTAATCAATTATCTTTGATTATCTACTTTGTGTATTTTTGCTGGTGCTCTGAATATGCCAAACTATAGATATTATCTATTTAAGCATGTTTTGTTATTTACTTTCAAATTTATACTTTTTAAGAACCAGAATTTAACTAAGAAAGTAGGCCTCATACTCTATGTACACAGATGGAAAATCTGTATTTATTCAGTGCATGTTACTGGGCAGCTCTTTATCAAAGGGATGAATTACTGGATTAATAATGATGTTATCACAACAACACTGTGATCACAAGGTGTCTGCAGTGAAGTCACCACCAGGGACCGGTTGTTCAGGCCCATGAAACAGTGATGTCACCACCTCACGACTTCACTGGGCCAATCAGACATGTAATAATTAAAAGTGAAGCATTGCTCCACATCACAGCAAACGGGGTGGGGTGGGGGATGTATTACATGCGAGCAGCTGTCTAAATTGCAACTTGCTCTCTAATCCAGGGAGAATTAGGGCCCTTCCTGTGTACAAGGCCCTCTCCCGGTCAGGGCCCCTGTCCTGTTTAGATTTGTGAGCTTGATAAACCTCGATGGCCAACAGGTCTGTTATGAGTGGGAAACAGCAAAGCAAGGGGGGGAGGGGGCGGGTGGGGGGTAGCGCATTTTCTCATAGCCAAAGTCAACCAGGGGATAATACCTCAATCCTAATGGAGCTCAGCGCTGGGCATTATCTGGCCTCAAATGTTTTTTTCGCCCCCCCCCCACCCCACATCCTCTTTGTCCGTGTGGATGTTGAGTTTAGCCAGACTCCCCCTCGACTCCCCCCCCCCACCCCCCCAGGGCACTAACCTGTTTGGTTTGGTTTTCAGGTAGATGCCCGCCACCGGCAACGCAGGGAGCGTGAAACACAATCAGGATGTGAGACAAAGCTCGGAGTAAAGTCCCCCTCTTCCTCTCCTGTCATATCCGTGCACCGAGAGATAAGCCCTGGTTTTGTCTTTTCCCATGATAGCACCACAGGGAGGCGGTGGCGGCGGCGGTGGCGGCAGCAGCCACGGTGGCCTTGGTCTAGTGATCACAGCCTCAATACGAGCTGACGTTGTTGGGAAAGGGCTGTTTGGTGGCCGAGATTAAGTAATGATTCTTGTGGAGGAGAATTAAGAGGCGGGGTTAGCGAACGGTGGATCGGCCCGGTACACACCTCGAGAGCCAGGCCAGCCGTTTGAAGTGATTACAAGGTCGTTACGCGGCGGCGGAGCTAATGACGCACATCTCAACTTGTCTATCACCGCAAAAAAGAGAAATCATACTAGTGGTTTCTTCCCTGAGCAACACGTTTAACCCCCTTTTTCAACTAATGGCGCTACCCGCGATGGCAGAGAGAGAGAAAAGAAAAGAAAAGCCGTCTTCTTCTTAATGCAATCATTTTCACATCAAGAAAAATGTGCCAAAATATTTTTCCCGCGAAAGCCCCTCGTATTTGTCAAATTCTCCACAGACTAATCTCGTGATATTGCACGATGAATATTCTTATAAAACCGGGGGTGACGGCGGGCGATGGCGGCGGTGGGGCAGGCTGGGGTTTTTAATAAGGACAGTTTATCTTGTGTCGACATAGAATTAAGACAGTTGTCAGGCCCTCTCCGTCTCACCCCATCACAGGTGATGGAATACGCACAGAGGCAGCAGCTAATGACGCCGCGGCCCGGGTTAGGTGAACAGATGGTGATGGGGCCTGTTGCTAGGCGGAGCGGCCTGAGGAATGCAGGTTGGATCACAGATTATTTGCCCCCGGTGCCAAAGGTTCCACTCGAGCTTTCCACAGACAGGCCTCCGACACAAAAGGAAAGTGAAAAGACCTGGGCCGGGTCAACAGAGAGGGATTGTGGGAGATCACCTGGGTTACACAAGCAAAGCATCATGGGAGATCTAGTTTGTCAACAGAAGCACAGAGTCTGACAGTGTGTGTTTGGTTTCGATGGCGTCTCCTTCAGTGCTAATCAGTGATAAAACGGCAACACAACAAACTGAAACAAAGTCAAATAAATAAAACAACGCATCGTCGGTAGAACAAATGAGAACTAATGACAAATAAATCACAACCAAATTAATTACAATCAGCAAATAAGCAAACAAATCATGACAAATTGATTGTTGCTCTCAATGAATACCAACAACCCTGCTCAATAATTCAGATGTGGTTTACAACAAGAAAAAACACACACACCAACAAACAACGACCCCACAGGTCGTGTGCGAGTCAGTTTATTACGACCCATTACGTTTTATGGTCAGGCGACCTCTAGTGGCCCTGAGCAATTATGACGGGAGCAGTGGAGCAAGTCAGGTGACGACGTTGAGATGGACGGATTGGCTGTTGTTATTATTTCTAACCATGACCCTTACACAACTTTAAGCCCATTTATTAATATATATAAATTTTTTAACGGGGCCAACAAAGCTGTGTATACCATAAAATAAACTGTTCATTATTATAATTATGGCGTACATTTGCATTTTTCCCTGCAACCACTGGGGGCAGTATTTTTTTTGAGGGAAACACTCCAATGGGCTGCAGCTATCGAAAGGGAAGTGGAAATAAAGAACCTATATTGTGGTTCTGGGTGAGGACGGTTACACAATGAACTTATAATCCATCTCACTGCATCGTGTTGAAGGAGAACAATCCAGAGCTGCATGCGAGAGTGCACAAACACAGCCAGTGTGTTACCATACATGAGAGATGACGGCATACAAACACAAATATGATACTCTACACAATGTCACATGGTCACAGTGAAGTATTTATAACTATTGTTAGCCTGCTGTGCGCATTCATGTCGTTTATTTGCCATTTTGCCAATGTACGACTGGGAAGTTGCGTTACTTGAAGTATTTTTATTAAAATCTGACATAATGAAGGATGAGAAATGAGAAGTGACAGTGATGGAGGTGTTTTTTAAGTTTTCATTCCTCCGAAAGTATTCACATGTGTTCCTGCCAATCGTCGCTGTACTCAGAAGCCTGACGTAGAAAATCAAAGAAGAATCAAAAAAGTTAAAAGTTAAACGTGGCAGTGACGCGGGAGTTCGCCCCCTTTTTTTTTATCAGCGCTGAGGAATTCATGCTCGCTCTTATCGTACAACACGTTACAGGATTTTCTCCTAAAGGCTAGGCCACTTCAGAGGATGTTGGAAAGGCTTCTCCCCGCTAGGTAAACAATCAGGCCCTGAGAACAGACTCCTTCTCTGCTCCGTCTCCAACAATCACACAGAGTCCGACCGCAGAGGACCCCGTCACCCCCCGTCACCCCCTTTCTCCTACCTTCTCCCACTCGTCCCTTTTCCCCCTCTCTACAACCGAGACCCCCCGACCCAAAAAGGAGAAAGGAGAGAATCGCCAGCTTTCAGCACACACTGCCACCCTATCTCTCTGTATACAGGACCCTGTCGGCCCGTTTCCTCTGTCAAACACCCCCGGCCTCCCCTCCCCTTCTCTCTCTTTTTGTTTGCTTTACTGTAATCATTTCGCTGGCCCAGAAACGTGTGGGTGTGCTGGCAGCGGTACAGAAGAGCGAGAGACAGGGAGAAGGAGAAGTTACATGGGAACTGAGTTAAGGTTGAATATTTATTAGAAGAAGCCATCTGGCGTCGCCATGTCTGCACAAAGAGGGCTTGCTCTCTCCTTGTAATAGTCCTCCTCCTTCTCCTTCCCCGACTTTATCTCTCCCTCGTTCTCTCTCCCGTTCTCTTCATTTCCCCCCCGTGTCCCAGAGAAAATATTCGGCTCCGACCGCATTGCTCGCAGAGCCTTTCACATAATCACAGCGTTATACCATTTCAAAGACCCCGGCTAATCAAAGGAAAGAGCGCAGAGATATTTTACCCTAAATGGTTTACTTTGCCGCTTAGAGGTGGGGGTGGGGGAGGGCCGGGGCAATTGTGACATGCAGTCATCACACACCTCATGTTTGTCGAAGCCACTTCACAGAGGAAACGGGAAGTTTACCAAACCAACTTTTTCCCCTCTCTGGTCTTCAGATGTAAATCATCACCTGAGACACAGATGCTGAGGAGGATCAAGTGCTAATGTTAAAAAGTGCCCGTCGCTCACGTGCACTTTCTGTTTGCATCGTGTTGTCGTATGAGAACCTACATGCTTCACGGTATGTGCATGATTGACTGCACAACAGCGTGTTTGCATGAATAAACACATGCAAACATGCACTATCTCTCCCCCCCTCTCTCCCTCTCTCTCTGTGTGTGTACAAACTGACTTCCTGGATGGAGCTGCCGGGCTCCGAGTCCGGAGGGAGCGTCAGGACGGAGCGGCCACATTTCACCCGGCAAGCCCCTCGGGAATGTTCGCCAGTTCCCGCAAGTATGAGACCTCCTCTCGGGGAAGGCTCCGGGGAAAAGCATCAGCATGTAATGATACTCATCTCTTTTTATAAAGTGCTCTGAGCTCTGTGCAGTTCAGCAGTCATACCCCTCGGAAGGATTTGGGACAAAATATAGAAATCCAGAATCCAGGACGCACACACATAAAAACTAATATACAGAATGTAATCCAAGTTAAGATCAAACTTCCTTGCAGCCTTCACTTAATAGTAGCACTCAATTTACACTTATAACCCGTCAAATATAAATCATGACAATGTTTTTCATCAGCTGATGCATTTTTTATCTGGCTATTTCGGGCTCGATATGCTTTCTAAACCAGAAATAACTTTGGCAAAACATCCAGCAGAAAGAGACATGGTGTCCAGAATTAGCCTCTGATATCCCGATTTAAGCAGTTTTTCATGTTTTGCAAAACTAAAAGCGATTTATTTATCTATTTAAACCCATTTTCAGACCCATAAGTAGAAAATAATGGCGGGGGAAAGGTGGGGAAACTAAATAAATACATGTTTATCTCTCTATGTATATTAAAGAGGGTTTACTCTTTCCCAAACTTAGTAATTAGCGACTTAACAACAGCAATTATTAGAAATGTGCTATGATTCATTTAGCGCTGGATTAAATTATTGAAGCTCTTCAAATGATACGAGATATAAACTCACTGCGCTTCTCAAAGGAATGTACTGATCCAAACACTGAGGTCGGCAAATTGGTCATCTCATCAACTCAAGTGTGTTATTAGCGCCTTCAAAAACATCAATAAAGTTTGATTCATAGATCCCACAGCAGTTTCCCCCCCCAAAGTTGTTTTGCCACGACAGTTCAATGCAGTGTTGAGAAAGAGCTTGTTGCATCACCACAGACAAACGAGCCACATCCCTCTTTTCACTTTCACCGAGAATCCTCTGCTTTCCAGAAACACGCACGTCTTTTGTTGCCAAATCTGGACGTGAGTGCGACTCTGGATTTTTATTTGTTTCTGGAGGAAACACAAACAAGTTTTCCCTTCCACCGAAAAAACCCAACAATTATCCCGAAATATGATATCCACCAGAAGATGTGTTCATATTCTGCTCGTGTCTTCTTATCCCAGAGCCTCCGCTGCCTTTACATGCAATATACACGCCCCGGAAAAACAAACTGCATTAACTTTACAATTTACTGTATTAATTGAAAGGATTTTTCCACATTACGAGAGCTATTACTGAGAGCAATATCGTTGCATTAGAATGGAATAAATGAGTCGGGGGGGGCGTTGTTTATGGGATGTCTTTCGAGATCGCAGGTACACACCATGCATCCCAATTATGGCAGAATAAGGCAAAATGAAAATTTCATCACCATTCAGGAATATGAATGTGCAATTTTTTACGAGGACGGGGGGGATAGGTGCCAGGGAGGTAAGTACCTTTCCAGCGCCCGTGAAAAATTGCCCCAATTAAAGCTTAACTTGCTTGTTTTCTCATAACATACATGTTTTCATAACTCTGAAATCAAATAATTGCTAGTCTTTTATATTGCGCACAATAAAACTGAAAAATATGGCGGTTGGAGGATGCTCCTGAATATTTTAGTGGGATTTCTTAAGCGCTCTGATAGAAAATAAGAAAAAGAAGGTCGGCAGAAAAATGTGGCAAAGTGAGATGCACATGTGAGGCTCCTTCAGATCCAAGAGGAGAACCGCCTCGTTTATCTTTTCAGGCTTTTGGAAAGTGCACATGATTCCAATTTTGTGATTATATGCCAAAAGCAGCACACTGGTCCCTCACAGATTATATGAAAACAGTCTGTTTATTTCTGAAAAAAAAATAATAACACAAAGTGTTTGTTTTTGCCTGAAGCTGTGCAACTTCTCGCCGCCGTCTCCCCGTCCAGCCGGTTTCCACCGGGCGGCGGAGCGCGTCCAATCAGCTGCTGTTTTTAAAGCAACACCAAGTCAATTTAATTTAATTTATAGGTTAGTGTAATTATCGCTGCGTTGAAGTACAATTGGCGGTTTATTACTTCAGTAGCTGTTCATATTACTCCACCCCCTCCAACACAAACACACACACACAAACAAATATTCGCAAACACACACACACACACACGCTAGACTGATGTTAATCAATTTGGAGAACTGCCTGGATTGTTTAAACTGTCATCACCACCCATCAGTCCGCTGCTCTCTCACAGGAATTTGAATATCTCCAGGGAGAGGCGTTCTTCCAATAGAACAACACACACAAACATATTCATGGACACACACAAACACACAGAGATACACAGAAAAACACACAGACTTCTGGGATGATACCATCGCATTCCCCAAACAAATGCCTCCTTGTTTTTTCTGCAGGACACCAGTGATACTTTACAGTTTACATTTCTACCGTTGCATAATGGTTTGAGACCGGGAGTTGGGTTCCCAGTTTAACAAAAGGCTGAAGCCAACTGGGATTTGTGTCTCGAGGACGGCTTCGCTCATCTGGATCTTTTTAAATCCAATTGAATTTTATCAAAACTTTAGAAATATAAGACAAACCTTCTTTAACATCTATAGACGACTAAATCGGTGTTACATACATCCACTTTTAGACGCACAACAAACCTGCAACAATTTCCCATCATTCTATGCAATAATCGTCCTATTTGCATGTATTACAGTCAAATACTGGCAGTTTATGTTTTGTCGTATTAGTCAAATCAATCACCTGTAACCATAAACAGCCCCAAGCTGTGTGGAAGGTGCGATACAAATCCAGTTTGATTGAGTGATGCTTCCGTGAGAAGGTGCCGTCACACACTCTGCACACACACTGTGATCTCCTTTAAGTGTGATGGAGCCGGGTGATGTATGGCCACAGCTATAGCTCATGTAATGTCTCCCAGTTTCCTGTTTAAATCTACTCGTGTCAACACGCTCATTAGAGAAGACATCACTTTATGGAATCGCATAAATGGCTTAATTGTGCCAGTTTATTACATTGAACTTGGAAAATTGCTCCGTGCATAACAGCGATGTCAGTTTAGAAAAAAAAGAAAAAAGAAATCTAGGTTGAGTTCATGTGTCTGTGTTTTTTTTTCTTTCTCTTTCCAAAGGCCCGGAGGTTAAGTAACTCCAGCCTTCTATGTCTTCTTCGACTAAATTGAAGGCAGAGCTCAGAGGAGTGTGGATTAATTGCAAATAAAAGAGGTTATTCTCCAAAGAAATAGGCCACAACTCCCCTCCTCTATCGGCTCAAGGAGGAATTTGTAAAAAAAAATAAAAAAAATTGAGGATTGTCTGGAAAAGCCTGAGTGGCTGGCAGGTCACAGGTGCCACACGGTGGGCGTCCCGGCTTCACCATAACCTGACCCCCTCCAGCTCGTTTATTCAAGTGTGCCGGGATCAGTTTCTTTTTTAGGTCACTGAGGATGTCAAGAAAAAAACAACTATGACTGAATCGAGCAAATTCTCCAGCCGGCAGTGACCGACCCTCGGTAAATGGCCGGGGTTTAGTGTCACAGCCCGACAACTAAGAGAAAAGAAGTCCTGCTATCAAAGGAATCACCTCCCGTCCTGTCAAGCAGCCGCGGATAAACTCCGAGGGCTTTTGACAAAGGAGGCATAAGAGGAACATCGCTCTAATGCGAGCCGGGGCATCAGTGTCTTGTTTATTCGGCACGGGGCCCGGATTAATTGGCCAGTCCACATCGCCACTGCCCAGTGAATTTCTGAAATGGCTGGAAGTGTCTGCGCGGTGACACGTCTCTCTGCTGCGGCGGCGGCGGCACGGGGCGCTGCACGGAGAAGCTGTTACAGGGAGGAAATGGGTCAAGATCAAAGTTGCCTCGTCTCCTAAGTTGTGAAAGAGGGGGGATCAAAGAGAGACGGGGGGGGTAGGAATTACATTTCAGGCATTTAGCTGACACTCTGTCCAGATACAGCACGAGGGCGACGGGGAGAACGGGCTCCCAGATCAGCTCCGTTACAAGTGAATGGTGTATTCGAAAAAGTAACTGGAAGTGGCGGGGGGGGGGAACACAAAAGCTGTGGAGTTGTTTTGTTTTTGTTCCAGTGCCCGAGTCACAGGCAGATTAGAAGCCAATTAGGACGAATACACACTTTCCTTCAATGTCATCTTCGAGCAGAATTTTTATATTTTTTGGGACTCATTCCCCCCCCCCATGTGACCCTGATCTGTTTGTTCAATAACAGCCTGATCAGCAGAAAATCACATGGAATCCTCCACTTTTCATATGTGGTTCTAAATCAGACCCAGATCCCATCTTTTGGACGTGTGGCCCGTTTCTTTACGTCACTCTACATCAACGCTCCTCGTGATTCTGTGCAGGGGGAGAAGGAGGCTGGTGAGGTTTCAGACCTCATAAGTACTTTGGGGGTGACTAGTAAAAACTTGAGGGGTCGTGTTGTGATCGGTCGGAGTTTGAAAGCTCATCCAGAGGAAGATGAAACCGTTAAACGCTCACATCTGTGGCCTCCATGTTTATTAGACCGACTTCTTCTCCTTGTTTACTTCCGGGCGCAACGTGTGTGTTGTTGTTGTTGTTGTTGTGCGCATGCGGGTGGGGGGGGGGTCACATCAGGGCCAGGACACATGTGAACAGCTACAATAAAGAAAATCTGATCCTAGGTTTGCAGTGTGAACTTGAGAGAGTGGAGGAGTGAGGTTGTGCGTCTGTGATGAAGTGTTGGTCAACTGAGTTGTGTGTTTGCAGCTCAAGAGGTGACCTTCACTCGGTGTGGGTCACGGTGTATACGCTGACCGAATCACGCAACAGAATAAAATAAAATATGAGCCAATAATGAAATGTGCACAGGACTCATCTGTTATCTTATCGCCAAAGCTTTTTTGTCTCTAGCCAAAGTTTGCGGGGACAAAAGAAAATTGCTTAATGACAAGATTGTGCCTCCCCAAATAAGAAACAAATAAAAGACCCCCCCAAAAAAAGACACAAAAGTCGTTTGGAGCCTCACAATGGGAGTGGGTGTGAGCCGTGTCACTTCTCTCTTGGCTTCTGATGATCTTTGGCGCCACACTGTTCTTTTTCTTCCGCCTCCTTTCAAGTTGTTTGGTCTGCAGCGATTCTACAGAAGTGTGCGGCAGTTAACACAATTTTTTTTTCCGGCCCCGGCTGTAAATTATTCATCTCACTCCGCGGGCAGGGGCCCCTGTCCTCGCAAGCTCCGAGAGATCTACGTCATCCGATCACTGGCGTGGGCCCTCGCTCGCCCCGGCCGTGCCAGAGCGGAGATCCACCCTCTCCCCTAATTACCGGCGTAATTGTTCAGGCATCTCCTTTTCACCGCTGGAAAGGCAGAAGGCTCTCACGCTGAAAAACGCGGCAGCACAGAAATGAGTGCCATGTGGGGAGAGACTGTACCCGACCACAGCAGAGAATTTTGAGGTGGCGCCTTGACGCCTGGAGCCCGCCGCCGTGCCCCCAGGCTGCCAGAGCGACCACGATTCAAAATGTTAGATTTCTCTGTTAGATTTAAGAGCGCTCGGCCTCTAAGCCTCTTCTCCTCCGCCTCTCCTCCTCTCTGATCCTGGCACTGATTTATATCTCGGAAATGTTGATGACAACTTTCTGATGTATAACAGGACGAGTAGATGCTGTGGGAACCAGATATTGTTTTGGTGTGCTCTTTTGTGGGGGAGAGTGTTTTTTGTGTGTCTCAGCAGGGACATCACTCTTTTTCTCTCTCCTCTGTTCGCTCTGCCAATATCGGCTGTTTAATCAAAATCTAATATTTTCCAGGGGGATTGATGCTCACCACTGATATGACGAAGGCGATTAAGTAACTCTGCTCAACTCACGTCAGCAGAGAGAGTGTGTGTAAGATCTTAACCCTGGTTTAAAGAGGCTCTCACCATAAAAAGTTCATTAGTCTCATAACAGGCTCATTGCTGCTTTAGATGATTTTCCATCCTGGATATTGTTGCTTCTTAGGAATTCAAGGGGCTTTTGTTTTTGACTCACTAAATCCCCCAAAACCAATGCATCTCCCCTTACATATTCAAATTTGTCACTGGTTTAAATTTGCCCTCGATGAATTTGACATTTGTTTTTTATTTAAAAGCATTAGCCCGGTCATTTTCAGAAAAATAAAATTATTGCTGTCAACAAATTCGAAGAAAATCTGACACATTAAAGCGCCCATTGTTATCCCTTAAAATATTTTAAAAGACATCAATGAGCCGGGGCGTTCCATGGAATGACATGTTTACTTTGCCTCAACACCCCCACCCCCCCCACACACACAAACACACACACACACACACTGCTGAAACAAACACCCCAGCACCAAATGTGTATTAATCTGCGGGTGAAAATTGTCCCCGGCACACTTTCCTCCAGAGCAACGTTCGCTCGTGCCCGAGGAAATTACTGATCCTTGTTTTTTGTTTTTTTTACTTTATGTAACTCTATATTTCAGAGCTGTTTTTTAAAGGTTGCCGTCCTCAGTGGGCACCAGTCGTGTTCGGGGCCGAGAGCCACAGACTGGGCGGAGGAGCTGGAGAGGCACCGAGGGGACGGACGAGCACATTGTTGATTTTGTGGTCTGATGGTTTTTCGGCTCTTTCCATGGGATTGGTTCAAAATAACAATAAATATAGAATATCGCCAGCCTTGTGCTCGAGGAGAGAGTGAGAGAGAGAGAGAGAGAGAGAGAGAGAGAGAGAAAGAGAAGTAAACGATATTTTGGAAGTACGAGCGCTGCTATAATAATCTTTGTGGAAAAAAATGCTGACTAAAAACAAAAGCATTAACTAGACTGGATCTAATTAAAGGAGCGATGGCAGGCCACCAAACCAAGACATACAAAAAAAACACCTAGAGGAATGTGTGCGTCTCCACGAAGCCGCTCATCCAGACATCGCCGAGCCGAGCGATGGGAGATCAACAAAACGAGGATGACATCAGGTCGAGGTAACCTCATGTCACCGGCTTCCTGAGAGGACTGTGGGAGGCTGAGCTGCCTCAGCTGGGCGTCCATGTTGGAGGAATAATCGGATAAAGAAGAAGTGAAATAAGAAACAAAGGTGTTTGTGTAAAAGTTCTCATTGGGTGTCATTCTTTCTTTATGTCTGCTTCCTCTTTTTTCCCTCCTTATCCATCTCTTTCTAAACGCACTGCTTTGAATTCCCAGTTCAACCGATGCCATCCTCGATTGAGATCCCATTCCTGCAGCTTCTGTGTGCATCACTCTTAACTGCGCCTGCCATCGTTTCAGAAACCATTCCAACTGCTGCTTTGTGTACAATCCAACCCCCCCCCTCCCCCCCGCTGAAAAAATGAGTCAAAATGTCCATTCTTTCACCTAAGCTTATCTGCAGCATAAGCCCACATCCCCCGCTGTTGATTTGGAGAAGAGGCAAACATTTTCATTCTCACTTAGGCAAAGATTTGTCTTAGGGCAAATGTGGTGCGGTGCCAGAGTGAAGACGAGGGAGGAATCATGAGTTAGGAGGGGCGCATATCTCTGGGCCGAGATCAGGAGCGCACTAAATATAGGCCACATCCAGTCGAATTTATGGCGATATAATGAGAAAAGGATGTTCCCCCCCGAAAGTGGATGAGAGGCGTTCATTCATTACCAGGAAGTTTGGCGTCCTCTCGTTTTTCCCCTCGTGTGAAAGTTGGAGAGAAAGTGTTAAAAAGACGTTCGTTTTGTCATCCTGAACGCACACTTGTGTCTTTTTTAAACAGGGGGTGGATTTGTGAGGGGATTTTTCAAGCTGATCACAATCTGCACCTTGCTCCAATAAGAAAGAACACATAGAAAGGCGTGAGTGACACATGTGACAGGAGTTATACCAGTGTGTCCAGTTATCCATCCACTCCTCTCCTGCTGGTGCCATCATCTTTCTAAACATGTCCGGGAATATTTCACACTGCCTCTTTTGCAACTGTGTCCCCCCCCCATCCCGCCCCCCCCCGTCTTCACAGTATGGCATGCAACATTAACCATTAGCGTGTCACTTTCTGGAGTGAATAACCTTTAAGGACGAGGCAATGACTCCGATAATGAACTCTGCTTCCTTAGCAGGCCTGTCAGGGCTGTCAACAGATTCCCAGAGATCTGTTCGCTCGGAAGAGGAAGGTGGGAAAAAAAAAGGGAGGAGGAGGACAAAAAAAAAGAAAAAAAGGTGTCCTTCAAATCCAGGAGGTACAAGGTGGATACGGGTACCTCGACACCGGAGTAATTCAATTTGGACAGATTCATTCAAAAAAAAACAAGGATGAAATGGAATTACAGGCATCGGGGGAGAGGTGGTGGTGTTGAAGTGTTTCATCGTGAAGTGGGAACAAATCGTGTCGGGAATGATGTGGTCAAGAGGGGTTTGCTGATGGTGCAGGAATGAGTTGAACCTCAATAACCACAAATTTGGAACCCATGTTATATTGATTTAAAAATTTGGTTATATCCGGTGTTTCTGAACAGTCTCAGTTAGCATACGACTATGATGGTGTCCTCACAATATGGAGCTTCGGCCTCTAGGGGTCCCTCAATCAAAACAACAACAAAAGATGATGTAGTTGACGACATGGGGCAGCAAAGGATCATGGGAGGAGTTGTCTTCACCACCATTGCGGATTATCATCTAAAAGCAAATCTCTAATCATGATCCATTAAGACTGAGCGGTACAATATTCAAAGTTAAAGTAGAAATGTACTAAGGAAGTGGATATCATGGAATTAATAAGGCCTAAATCAGACGTTCCTTTAACATGAATACAATTTAGTATTTCTCTGGATTTTGAGCATTGTTGGAAAGATTTTCTGTAAATGTGAAAGAGAATTTCTACATATTATATAGTTCAATGCATAGCTTGGTAACATATCTACACAATGGATAAAAAAATACATTCCTTAGTTTTGTTTATTTCTTAATCTGTCAGTCCTAGCGGGCCTGCGTCAAAACTTGTAACACTACAAAGACCTACAGATAATTCAGTGCACATGATGTCAGACAATTAACTTCTAAAACCTGAAATTACCATTTTTAAGCCGGCTTCTAAAAAATAAGACAATCACAATGAAATCTAAGTCTATCCAGTTTGTGTCCACACTGACACACACAAGCGAGCCACTCCATCTTTTTTGTGAGTCCCTTTGTACAAGTGTGGCATTGTGAGGGAAACTTCCGTGTGGGTCCGCACTCAGACGACACTACACTCCGGAAAACAAAAAAAGAATTGGGTGCAAGCAGCCAAGATCCATTTTCATTTCCACACCGTTTACCAAGCCCCTGACACGTGGCCCCCACCGAGCGCTGCTCAAAGCGTGTGAACAAAAAAAAGAAGAAGAAGAAGAAAAGTCCCGGCGTCCTGGCTCACTTGAAGGCCCCGCTCTTCAGAGGAGCACATTCAGTCGGAGTGTGCCAGGGAAATATTTGCTTTGAATCATCAGAGGACATGATTTCATTTAAAGAGCTCTTTGATGGAGGGGGCGCACTCCTTCCCTCGCCTGTGATGTGGCTCAGCTGAGAGCGAAATCATTCAGAGCGCTGAAGGAGTGATACCGGTGTTTTAGTGTGTGTGTGTGTGTGTCGGTATGTGTGTGACGGTGTGTGTGTGACGGTGTGTGAGTGTGTGTGACAGGCTCTCTCTGGCTGTGAAATAAAGAGAGAGATAGTGAAGGGATGAAGTGTTTGCTTTTATTTGCATGCATTCAAACAGTGTGTGCATGCAATTGGTTTGGCGTGCATGTATTTTTGTGCGTTTGTTCCTGAATTTGCACTTGAGGTTTTCCATTTACTACACAATGGTTGAGGTTCCTATACCTGGTTCCAAGTTGGGTAAAATATTGAAATTCATTTTCCCTGAATATCTTTGCAAATAGAAAATGGCAAAACTGTGATTATTAATATCATTTATAAGACACAGTTTGTAGAGTTTTGACTGTTTGTTGCAGGATCTCCATTTATATATATTTTTTGATTAGAGGATTAGATTCAAAATGTCTAAATTCAAACAATCGTAAAATCAAAGGTCAGATTTCAAAATCTCTTCCTGGGCTGAACACAGAGGAAACATGGATACATTTAAATTCTCTCTGTTTTAAACCAGTCTCACCATAAGAGTTAGATCAATAAGTCGGCATATATATATATATTTTTTTTTGTTCTGGTCTGAAGGAATGTGGTGCATGGTGCCTGCTCGTCCAGCTGCATTGTGGGTAATGCGGGTGCCAGGTTTTGACGAGAAAAAGGGATCTACAGTTACTTTTAAACCAATAGTCTTTTGTGAGTCTACACAACACAACAGGTCTGTATGACAGATCCCTTTAAATAAGACATCATGTAATAACCTCAAAAGCTCAACCTGAATAGATTTGATCTGGGATTTAAAAGGATTTCACACGAGGATTTGACTTGATCACAATGACTCTACCTGTACCTGTCAGTGTTGTTTCCCCGCGAACCAGACGTTGTGTTCACCGTGCACTACACAACCCTTTCATGTGCCTGTGTGTGAGGTTTGTGTTTGTCTCCACGGATCCTCGGCGGCACGCCCCGGCTGTTAGCGGAGTCGACATCCCACTGATCTCCCGTCAAGCTTCTCACAGCGCGGCAGGTACGGCGTGCAAGCTTCTTTTGCTTTGAGTCTACCTGTCATCACACATCAGGAGATTATAGCGCTTTGCTCAACGCACCCGAACACACACACACACACACACACACACAGCAGCTACTACACCATCTGTAAAACGTTACATCAATGCGGTACATATCTCAACACGGCGCCCGGAGATAATCTTTGGCGTTTCAAACACAAGAGGCACGGTGGCGTCACCGTGCAGGAGCAGGCCTCTCTCTCCGCCGAGTTGGCCGCGGTGCACTTGAACGCATCAGATAACGCCAGATGCCGGTGCCATATGGGAGGCTAAATTTATCATCTGTTTTTTAAAGAGTAGCGACATCTTCTTCTTCTCTTTTTTTTTCCTGTACAATTTTCAGATTGAGCTGTCACACCATCAATTCAGGCCCCCGACACATGAGAAGATAAAGGTGGTGATAACGTTTATCGGCTCTCCAATTAAAAGATGATAACAAACCGTGATTTGGAGGGATTCGGTTAAAAATGGGTTTCCGTAAGTTGAGCTTCTAAAAACTTAGGGAGTCAAAATACATAAACTTCACTTTGTGGTATTTTTGCATTATTTCTTTAATCCCCTGCATTGTGTTTCTGGTGTGTCTATGACTGAAGGCAAAACAGGAAGTATGAAGCCATTATCGTAACCAGTGTGCTAATATACTAAGACCCAGAATAGAATAAAACGTAAATGATCAGTCCTGCAATAATCCTCAGTGACCCGTGAGGGCAGCAGCATCCGGGCCAGTGTTAACGCGCCGTGGTGTCTCTTTGCTCGGTGCAGCGAGGTGACGTCTGCAACCACATAAATCTGATTTAGAGGGGTTTGCACACTGAATAAGCAAATACACCCGAGCCCGGCATCACCTCGGATCAGGAGGACGGGGGATGAGGAGGGGGGGGTGGTCGCTTACAGAAACAATCAGGGAAAGTGGCCGTGGAGGAAAAAAGAATAAAAAAAAAGAAGAAAGATGTAGAGATTTGTACCAAAACATAAACGAATTGCGGGAAATTGGAGGCGTAGATTAGACAGAGAGGCGGCAGTGTATTGTCCCCCGGCTCCCGGGGGGGGATTTGAGGAATTCAGAGGAGTGAAGATACAGAGTCAGTGTTTTAAATCTGTCCTGATTTCTGTCATTCATGTGCTTCCTGTGTCTAACAGTCATTTCTGCAGTGTTTGGATGCTTTTATTCAAACAGGTGCTCGGGACTTTCCAAACTATTTCAAAGATTGTTAAAGCAATGGTCGTCTAGAGGGTCATAAAGGGAATTGTTCAATCAGCCCACACATCTATCATCCACCTGCAAATCCCAGAGCTTGGTGCTTATGAGGAGGCGTAGGAAACAAACACAAAATATGTTATTTGACAATGGATTGTTGAAGGAGGTGATGTGATGATATCTGAAGTATTTGCCTCATCTATTTCAATGTTTATAGCCTCCTTATCTGCAGGTATAAGAGAACAAGGATCAGACGAGCAGCTGGATGTGAGTATAAATGCCACGAAGCCACTTGTTTGTCTCGTGTTGCTCTATATATATATATCCTCACTGGGTCCTCACAACTGCTCCGCCCGGGACCCGACTCACAGACACGACTCTAAATGATGACGCTGATGAATCTCTACAACCGCTCGCTCCTCTTTCTGCTTGTTGCCGGCAGAATTGACGTTATTGCTCAAATGCAGCTGCACTCCCTCCTGCTCGTTTCTTAATCGTCTTGTCCACTTAGTGCATGTGTGTTTCGGTGCTGTGAATATCTGGTTGCCATGCATGTGTTTTAACAGGATCTCACCCGTATGGGACTTGAACCAAATTGAACTCGACTGGGTGCCAGGACCGGGGCAGAGTTAGGAAACAGGGAGAACATGTAAAAAGGCCAGACGGGTTTTTATGTGGAGACGTGACCGGCTCGGACAATTGGTGCTCGTCGGAGGAGGGAGCAAATGTGAAATGAGATTATTTTTTGCATAATGACAGCGGTGGCGAAAGTGGCTGAAAGTTGCAGAGACAGGCTTGTGACACCAAAGGTCAGCGGTTCGGGAATCCCGAGGCCCGCTGAGGAAATCTGACAGAGCTCCTTCTCTGGCTCAAACTTTCCCTTTTCCCAGGAGCGAGGGGGCTTTGCACAACCAGGCCTTGCTCAGAGGCACAGAGGTCACCGGTGAGAACACGCAGACGTGGTGTGATGGTGAAGCACATCACACCACGTTGTAGAGAGAGGTTCACTGCAAATGGAAGCTACTGAAACAAAGTAAATCAAAGGAACTTACTGATTTAAATGGTTTTAAACTTAGATCTCTGCAACAAATGCCCCTTGAATTTGCCAAAACATCTTCCTCAAGGCCTCAATGACTGATTTAGAAAAGTGAATTTAATGTTAGCCCCACCCTGCATTCTTGATTTTGGTCTTTCTTTCTGCCAAGTAGTCAAACTTAATACTGCTGAAAAGAGATAATAGAGAGTAAAGCTCATTAAACTTGACATTCACACAGCAACAAGAGTTATGTAAATGTCCGTTTATTTTGCAACCAGTGCATTTTAAACACAAACGTTGGGCATTTGTGTGTGTTTAGGAAATTATTCCACACCCGACAAAACAAAAAAGAAAGGCTGACGTACGGTTCAGGGACATGAACAGGGAGCGGAAGCAGAGGGCAAGTGGAGTCGACCCTTTTAGAGAAAAATTATTTCCACCACCGACTGAATTGTCTAAATTAATTCAGGAAAAGTTCTACGGCAACTTTATCCAATTCCTTGAAATACGCACACAATTATCATTTCACTTTCATCACAACCTCTTCTGTGTTCCATTCTGTAAAGGTTTCAATTGTCACGTGACTATCGCCAGAAAAAAAAACTAGGACTCCGACTAAAGTGCGGTTCAGATTTAATAAACTGGAGCTGGGATCTGTTGCCGAGCGGTGGTGTTCAAACACCGGGGCCCGAGTGGAGCCGGGGCCGAGCAGACAGGCATGTTGCTGCAGTTGACTCAGGGCTGCTTTGGTTAACATGGGCTCTATTTTTAGCCTGACATCTGAAGTATCCATGGAGTCTAAATGTGGGAAAAGCCTGTCCTCCTTCCTCCCTGGGTGTCTGATGTTTTCCAGCGAGCCCTGCTGCAGCCCTCTGTGTGTGTGTGTGTGTGTGTGTGTGTTGTGTGTGTGTGTGTAAGTGAGAGAGGGAGAGAGAGAGAGAGGGAATCGGTGTGTGTCTGTAAGTGAGAAAGTCTGTGTTTGTCGGTGTGGAGTGGAGAGTCTGGGTGTGCCGATGTGTGTGTGTG
This sequence comes from Pseudopleuronectes americanus, assembly GCA_038501795.1. Lineage (NCBI taxonomy): Eukaryota > Metazoa > Chordata > Actinopteri > Pleuronectiformes > Pleuronectidae > Pseudopleuronectes > Pseudopleuronectes americanus. The sequence continues at coordinate 3,931,125 of CM076739.1, read as the reverse complement.
TGTGTGTGTGTGTGTGTGTGAGCACCAATGTGCCTGTTTGACTGTGTGGGAGAGTTGTACGTGTGGGTGTGAGAATATGTGTGCATGTATGTATCAGAGTTGAGGTGTGTGTCTGTCTGTGTGTGTGTGTGTGTGTGTGTGTGTGTGTGTGTTTAGCCGTGCATGGAGACCAGAGGACTGTGGGAGGACTTCCTCTGTGGATACTCTCTGTTTTCTTTTTCAGAGAATGACATTCCGAAGCTGTTTCACTTTTCAGGCAGGAAGTGGAAACCGGCCAAAAATGATTAAAACCAGGAACGGCAACATAACAGCTCCAGCACCGCCGCGGAGGGGGGGAGTGTGTGTGTGTGTGTGTGGGGTTGGAGTGTTAACACAAAGTCGTGAGATATTGTTTAATAAATCTGAATAAGTGGAGAGATATCACTTTTCAGGTTCTGGGAAAGTAGACGTGCTCGACTCTTCGGGCAACATTCGTCCGTTAGCAAATTTGATCGTGATTGGAGCATCCCCGGTGGTCGTCGTGGTAACACACACCTCCCCTGCCTGATAGGGTTGGATCAAGAATATTGCTGACTCATCTTTAAAGGGCAGCTTTTTGTATCTTATGCATCTGTTTCAGGTCTTTTAAATGCAGACCAGTATCTAATTGAACTGGTATTTTTCAGATAATCAGGTTTACTTTTATATCACACAAGTGGTTTGAGGTCTTGTATCTCCCAGAACCTTCCAGAATTATCAGCACTTTACCCTTGTAGGACCAGTAACTCCTGCCAAACACAACATTGTCATTGGACGTCTTTGCAAAACCTCAGTTCAATGCGTGTTCTCTGCCACGACTTCTCATGATATATGATTCACTCAAACATCCAATGCATGCGCGGCCGCAGCGTGTGGATGGATTACCAAACATGGCTGCCAGGCGCAGGAGCCGGGGGCCTGTGAGGTCAGGGGCCTCCTGAGCCAGAACCCCCCTGTCTCTCTCTGGAAAGTCAAAATGGAAGTGATGTCCGTACCCGAGAAAACAATAATTTATTTTTATCCTGTTTATCTCTTTTATACCCAGCTGCACGATCGGGCTATGCTAACATTTGCAAAGCATTTCACACAGATGTGACTATGAGGTTTTCCTTTGATTGAATAAAAACCAGCGTCGGAAAGTTGTCTGCGGTTTCAGGGACCTTCAAAATAAAAGCCATGTCTGCACACCAGCTGAGGCTTGCACAAACCTTTTAATTACCTCCCAGGTAACGTTATAAAAGTTTCATTACAGGATCCCTCCATAAGGGTTACAACAGTATGTTGGCCTTCACAGACACACACATGCACAATAACTACTTAGATGAACTTAGGGGAATATACATAGTTATGTTTGAATATGAATAAAAAGATAAGGATCTATAGAGAGCCAGAGGTCAATGGCAGAAGTCAAATATTTTTAAATGCAAACATGCAGAGGCCAATGTTCATGGTGCTTTTATGAGAGAAAATTATCATTCGAGTGCAAGGGAGAGAAAACGAGAGGCAAAGCTCAAAGTCGTAACCGGATTCATGTCGGAGCCGTTACCCGCTCCACCTCCCGGCTCACCCACCACGGTGTCAGTTCTTTTATTTTTTGTTCTTCCATCCAGATCAACAGTGAGGAGATAAGCACAGAGTTTATTTTTAGACGAAAACACAGTAAAGTGTACCCTGTCTCTCCCTGCAAAGTATTTTTCCTTAAAAAATGCATGATCGGTGGTGGAGGTGGGTGGAGGTGGGTGTGTGTGTGTGTGTGTGTGTGTGTGTGTGTGTGTGTGTGTGTGTGTGTGTGGGGGGGGGGTGTCTCAAAATGCAGCCTTCATGCATTGTTAACGAGGCTCCATAACCCTTCTCATGACTCCAGGTCGGGATAAGTGCAACCTATCCTTGTTTTCAAAAAACTTACACCGAAAGCACTGTCTGAGATCGGTGAATTATTGACCAGCGCACAGATGTTGCCCCGTACGTGTCTCTCTGCAGTTTCACGAACACACAACAAACACACAATGACGAAGGCCTTCTCGTTTGTTTGTTCGTTAACCTCTCCGCGATGAATTGATGTGACTCGACTGGATAATTTTCTGTGAATCTAAGCAAAGAATCCTCTGTTTTACATTTTTTCGTTGTCAGGGATTCTTCTTCTTATTTTTTTTCTCTCTTCCCCAGTAAGGCTTTATTAATCACGGGTCGGCTCTGTGCCTCTCAGTGAATGAAAAGTAAGAAGATGGAAAAACAAAGCGATACAGGGTTTGACTGCGATATGTACGATCCTCCGAGGATTTGGGGGGTTCTAAGAGCAACTGTAAATTTGAGTAAAGCCCTTTATTTTCTTGCAGAATTGGAAAAATGTAAATTGGCATTTTTTTTTGGTTTTAAAAGTCCAGTCCTACTGAAAAGATGTATTCCCTTTAGTGCTTCAAACCAACAGAAACTCCCAACCATTAGAAACAAAGAATAACTCGAAGAATTGCAAAGTTCGGTGAAATTTGAAGATGCACATCATTACATTGTGCTCTTATCACAGCAAACTGTTCATAGAAGTACAGAGATGACACATTCTGCTTTAGAGAGAATTCCTTTTTGTTCCCAGACTATGGGAGTTTTCGAACAAGCAGAGATTTGGCAACTGCTTCTCCTCCAGCCGGTGATTCCAGTTGAGTGGAATCCTGATTCTCCGTAAGCTGAGGTGATTTATCTGTCTGTCTGTCTCTCTCTCTCTCTCTCTCCTCAGGTCTCTCCACACAGGAGGAGGAAGTGGTGGCTGGGGATGGGAGCAGCGCGGGGGGGGGGAGGTTGGGGTGGTTATGATGAACCGGCTTTCTTAGCCGCTCGCACTCGGACAAGTCCAATTGATTACACGGCTCCGTCAATGTCACGGCGTCACACGGACCCCTCCGTTTAAATGCACTCCCGGTGCTGTCGGATAAATCACATCAAACATCACCAAACAGAGACTCCGTTGTGTGTAATTGCAGTATTCCTGTCCTCCCGTGGATGTTCAATCCCTCAATCCCTCGACCAATTGGCTCTGACAGGGGGGGAAGCAGCTCCTGTCAGAACTGTTAAAGGGGAGGATGATATTAAAGAGGTGTACTGGATAACAGATATCTATCACCTCTCTGCGGGCCTACATCATTTCTTAAGGATTGCCTGATCAAGATGTCTTTTCCCCCCCTTTCGACTCCTTCACCGGGGCTGAGAGGAAAGTTATTACTCCTCCGTGATGACTCCATGCTTCTTCGGTGAGAGGGAATGTGACAGGTAGAGAGCGGCTATGTGCGAGGCAGATATGCCCGAGGAACATGAATAAGTCAGAGGGGAGGGGGGGTGTGCGTTAAATATTCATTCTACCGATATCGCTCTTTGTCACATCCTCTTTAACAACAATGAGGACGGGCGGAGGTGGAGGAGGAGGGAGGGAGGGAGGGAGGCGGCTGCTTAAACTGGCGCCGGCCAGACGT